>JBBPNP010000015.1:0-153167 GCA_038090955.1 Xerocomellus intermedius
ACCGACTAGGGTGCCCTTGAGGACGAAGGTCAAGAGCTTCTCGGTCGAGGACAATGGTCTCATCAAGGGCCTCCATCACCCCGAGCTTCTCGTACCGAGTGGCGAGATGAATTGCAAGGTTGTTCAGAGACATTGGCCGACTAGGGTGCCCTTGAGGACAAAGGTCAAGTGTTTCTCGGTCGAGGACAATGGCCTCATCGAGGTCCTCCATCGCCCCGAGCTGCTTGTACCGAATGGCAAGATGAACTGCAAGGTTGTTCAGGGACGCCGACCGATCAGGGTGTCCTTGAGGACGAAGGTCAAGTGCTTCTCGGTCGAGGAAAATGGTCTCAGCAAGGTCCTCCATCACCCCGAGCTTCTCGTACCGAGTGGCGAGATGAACTGCAAGGTTGTTCAGAGACATTGACCGACCAGGGTGCCCTTGCAGGCAAAGATCAAGTGCTTCTCGGTCGAGGACAATGGCTTCATCGAGGTCCTCCATCGCCCCGAGCTGCTTGTACCGAATGGCGAGATGAACTGCAAGGTTGTTCAGGGACGCCGACCGACCAGGGTGTCCTTGAGGACGAAGGTCAAGTGCTTCTCGGTCGAGGACAATAGTCTCATTGAGGTCTTCCATCGCCCCGAGCTGCTCGTACCGAGTGGCGAGATGAGCTGCAAGGTTGTTCAGAGACATTGACCGACTAGGGTGCCCTTGAGGACGAAGGTCAAGAGCTTCTCGGTCGAGGACAATGGTCTCATCAAGGGCCTCCATCACCCCGAGCTTCTCGTACCGAGTGGCGAGATGAACTGCAAGGTTGTTCAGAGACATTGACCGACCAGGGTGTCCTTGAGGACGAAGGTCAAGTGCTTCTCGGTCGAGGAAAATGGTCTCATCAAGGTCCTCCATCACCCCGAGCTTCTCGTACCGAGTGGCGAGATGAGCTGCAAGGTTGTTCAGAGACATTGACCGACTAGGGTGCCCTTGAGGACAAAGGTCAAGTGCTTCTCGATCGAGGACAATGGTCTCATCGAGGTCTTCCATCGCCCCGAGCTGCTCATACCGAGTGGCGAGATGAACTGCAAGGTTGTTCAGGGACGTCGACCGATCAGGGTGTCCTTGAGGACAAAGGTCAAGTGCTTCTCGGTCGAAGACAATAGTCTCATTGAGGTTTTCCATCACCCCGAGCTGCAAGGTTGTTCAGAGACGTTGACCGATTAGGGTGCCCTTGAGGACGAAGGTCAAGTGCTTCTCTATCCAGGACAATAGTCTCATTGAGGTCTTCCATCGCCCCGAGCTGCTCGTACCGAATGGCGAGATGAGCTGCAAGGTTGTTCAGGGACGCCGACCGATCAGGGTGTCCTTGAGGACGAAGGTCAAGTGCTTCTCGGTCGAGGACAATGGTCTCATCAAGGTCCTCCATCACCCCGAGCTTCTCGTACCGAGTGGCAAGATGAACTGCAAGGTTGTTCAGGGACGTCGACCGATCAGGGTGTCCTTGAGGACGAAGGTCAAGTGCTGCTCGGTCGAGGACAATGGCCTCCTCAAGGTCCCCCGTCGCTCCCAGCTGGCCGTGACGATCACTGAGATGTTTTGCAAGCAATGTCAATGAGACAGATCGCTTGGGGTGGCCGGGTGGGCAATGTGCCAGTGCTTCGCGACAAAGGTCGATCGCCTCGTCGATGTAACTATTTCCTCTTCCTTGCTTAAACTCGGCGACGGGAGATCTGGCCCGTGAATGCAAACGTTTAACTGGTAGGTACATCAGTTCGATGCTCTGCATGGCGACAGAAAGACACAAGTACCCTGAAACTTGGCGAAGAGAGATTTCGCCCATAAATGCAGCCGTGACTGTTTAACTGGTACATAGGTACATCAGCTCATTGCTGCATGGAGACAGAAAGACACAAATACCTTTCCAATGCATGGTGGCTCACCGAGCTTGCCAGTGGTTGACTGTGGTTGAGCGCGGTGGCTTACGAAAACACTGGCAAGTTGTGCGCATGGGCGCTGGTACACAGGTTCTACAGCATCACACCCCAACACCGCGTGGACTCTTTGTTTGGCGAAAATTCAGTTCACCCGATTCCAAGGCTACCCGCATCCTCCTAATCTGGGACCCAGTCCGTCTATGCGGTAACCACTCCTTTGGGTGCCAAGAATCGGTGCCGAGTTTACACTGGGCAAGAACCACCCGGACCAGGCGAGGTTCTCGTCAAACTCGAAGCGAGTGAAATATTCCCGAGCTCAAAGAATAGCCCACTGTCGTTGGCGAGGACGGTCCTGGGGTCACCAACGTGGGCGACAAAGTGTTCGTACTCCCACGAGCACGTTGCCAGGTTCTTCGACGGGACTTTTCGGAACAAGTATGGTGTGTTCCAGTCTCTCGTTTGACGACACCGTGCAGAGATTCCACCGAATCTGTCCTATTACCGAGCTGCTGCCGTTCCGTGCGGTTTCAACGCGTCTCCACAACCGCAGGGCTTGTCGACAGTCGAACAGAGTCGCCTTGGCAGGTGCGTAAGCAGGCCGACCCATTGTCATATTCATCGGCGCCCCTCTCCTGAAAACCACATCACACCATGATAGCGATCCAACTCACCAAGTTGTGCGGTCTCTCGCCCATCATCTCGACCGCCTTCTGAGTCGCTCCACAACCAAGTTTTGCTCTTTTCCCTCGGCGCACCGCACGTTCTGGACCGGTCACTGCAACCTGCTCAACGCCGCGCTCAAAGAACGCGTCCGCAAACTCGTCAGCGTCCCTCTGACGTACGTCTTTGACGCGGTGTCTGCCAAGGACACACAACCGGCTGCCTAGCACCCGGAGGCACCCTCGCGCTCATCGGGTCTTTTTCTCTTGGTCCCTCGCAGAACCATGTGCTCGCCGCCAAGTTTGCGATCGCGTCGACGGTGTGGTTGAAAGAGGTGCGTGTGCCATGTTGCTTGTGGTTTTTGAGTGGTATGGTTGACGTGCAAATGGATTCGTAGCCGAACATGTCGAGGTGTTGCCGGGAAGCTTGAACGGATACAAAGTTGATCGGTCCTCCCGAGACCACCGGCGCATGAGATCGCACAGGCGAGGCCTTCAACGGTTGCTTTCGAAACGCGTACAATTATGGCTACAAACATGTGTACCGTAGTTTGACATGGAAAGAGATGAGCACACCCCTCGTTCAAATCAAACTGACCCGCGTCCGAACCAATCCGCCTCTCCAATTCCTCATTCCAGCACTCCGATGATGTGCCCAATCGCCTTGCATCCGGGAGAACGCGTCTTGGATATGTTCAGGCCGCAATGCTGTCCGTGCTTCGGGAGGTGCAAGGAACAGCGAGCTCGTCGGTAACGGTGCATCCTCTGCATCGTCGTCCTCGTCGTCCCCACCGTCTCTTCGAACACGCTTTCCCCCGTCCAAGCCCATACCGCCCGTTTTCCGTTTTCCGAGGAGAGGGGAGGAAGACGAGGGGGTGTAATCGTCGCGTAAATAAGACTCCTCGAGCGATCTTTTGACGTCCAGACCTGCCAAGGTGAGGGAGCGAACCATCTCGAACGCGAGGAAGCCGACAATGTCGACCGTGTCGTCGTTGGCTTTCAAATCGAGATGCGCAGGCAGGTTCAAGAAATCTCGAAACCGTTTTGCTGAACAGAGCCTGCGTCAACGAGGGGCGCGCGGAAGAACGGAATGCGAACCTTTGCGATAAGTAAAGCTCGCTTGTCGACAGTCGGAATAGTGTTGGTATTCTTCGCGCGTCATTTGTCGCGTCGCGTCGTCGGCTTCTTTCAAACGCTGGATCGAGGCTTCGTGTGCTTCAATATCGTCTTCGTCTTCTTCGTCGTCGGATTGGTGGCCTGATTGCCGGAGGACTTCAGAATAGATGGTGGATATTTCCCAAGGGAGCTTGATGGTGATTTTTTGCGCCTTGGCTGTCAGTTTGTCTAGAGAGCGTGTCAAGGCGTTTGTAAGGAGAGGTAGGGGGTACGTACCGTCGGCGCCGTCTTCTAGGGTTTCGACTTCGACGCCTCCACCGCCGTCGCCACCGCTGTCCTTGGCGTGCTTGCGGACGTCTTTCCACGAGAGGTATGTGCGGAGACGGTTGACTTTACCTCTGTCGTGTCGGATGAGAAAGATGAGGTCTTCGGCTGTAAGATATCGGGCGCCTCGACGGTTGGCGAGTGCGCGGGCCTGGAGGATCTGAAGAGGGTGAGCGAAAGGAAGGGTGGCACGAGGGTTCGCGTACGAGTTCGATGAGCTGACCGCGAACGATGTCCTCGACGAGATTGACGGTCTCGTGATTCGGATCCTGAATCTCCCCAAAGACGAACATCTGACCATTGTTGGCGTGCGGAATCGCAGAAAATAAAGCTACACACCATCTGGGAGATCTCTTGGGTATACTTGTAGTCTCGTTGTCCATCGGGGCGTTTGACGGGCTGGCTTGCGATGACGGGTGGTGTGACGATGGCGATGGCGGGTGCGGGTGTGGGAGCGACGGGTGTGGACGGGACGGAGTTGGATGGGGCTGGATGGGTGGGTTGTATCGGTGCTGGTTGTTCGGGACGAGGTTTGTAGTATTCCATGGTGCGGTCGTCCTTGTGGGAAGCTACAGAGATATCTTTTCGCGACTGCCACCACGATGTCTTCCACGCCCCTCGAGCTCCCACTCTCTCCAGAGACCCTCGCCGCCATCAACGACCACCTCCACACCCTCGACCCACCCGAGATCCTCCAATGGGCCCTCGTCCACCTCCCCCATCTCTACCAAACCACCGCATTCGGTCTCACAGGCCTCGTCGCCATCGACATGCTCTCCAACATCGCACCCAACCCCGCCGGTCAACCACCCCTCATCTTTATCGACACGCTCTACCACTTTCCCGAGACGTATGCGCTCGTGGCCGAGGTCGAGAAGCGGTACGGGATCAGGGTGAACGTGTTCAGACCCGAGGGATGTGCGACCGTCGCGGATTTCGAGAGCAAGTGGGGAGAGCAGTTTTGGGAGCGGGACGAAGACACGTATGATTTCGCGGTCAAGGTCGGTCGTCGTACTTGCGATGACGATCGATGGTCGATGATGGTCTGGTGCAGGTCGAGCCCGCACAGCGTGCTTACCAGGAATTGAACGTGCGCGCTGTCATCACTGGTCGACGTGCGTCTCAAGGTGCCGATCGTGCGTCTCTGCAACCGCTCGAGGTCGACGCCACCGGTCTCGTCAAGCTCAACCCGCTGTTTGGCTGGAAGTTCACGCAAGTGGAGGAATACATCAAAGCAAACGAAGTTCCACGTAACAAACTACTCGAGGAGGGGTACAAGAGCGTTGGGGATTGGCACAGTACGGTGAAGAGTGGGGAGGGCGATGGGGGGGAACGTGCGGGACGATGGGCAGGTAGAGAGGAGAAGACGGAGTGTGGGCTGCACAAGGATTACTTTGCGATGAAAGCAAATGCATCCGGCACCCGGACCGAGGAATCCGATGGCGCAGGGGGTGTATGTACGTGACGAGAATCTCAAACCGCAAACCGCCGAATCAACGAAATGACATGGAATGTCCGTTGGTGAGGTGAATTCGCCACGCTAGGATCGCCTACCTTTCGAGGTCATATAGGTGCGTGTTGTGCGGCCAGGAAGACCCTCTGCCTTCCCCAAACAGACCAGAAGCGCGGGAGTGTTACATCTCCGTTGTCTTGATTAGAGCTGTTACGGACCTTTGCTGTACGACCATGTATGAGACAGTCAACTGATTTGCAGTCAAACTTTGTCCCCCCAAATATGGACAGGGGCTATTCACAGAGTCCGAATCGGCGACAGAATACAGCGAGAGGATGGTCAGTCTGAAGTACCTCGCCTGCACCAGACTTGTACTCTCTCGCCCCCTCTCCCGCTTCCCCATCTCCAACATCGACTACACCGTCTCCCACTGGTTTCCTGTCCCCAACCCCGACATGGCCTACAGCCCCGTACTGAGTCCCACATTTACCGACGAGATCCCCTTTCCCCCTCTCCCCGCCATCAACGACGACGACATCCGGATAAAGGTGTTTACCCACCGCAGCTTCTACGCCCGCCCAAACCATGTCTTTGAAGACCATCCCGACGATCCCAGTCCCGACAATGAAAAGTGAGTTCCACTGTGTCCCAGATCTCCGGTCTAAACACCTGCTCCAGATTCGAACACCTGGGCGACACCGTCCTGGGTCTTATTGTCACCAACCTCCTCTTCGACACCTACCCTGACTTACGGGTCGGTCCTTCCACGGCAAGTCCCGTCCCCCCCGGGCATCGCATCACTCTCATCCTTGCTGTAGAAAATCCGTGCCCTTATTGTTGGCAATGGCACACTTGCAGATATTTCCCGCCGATACCAGTTGCCGGCTCAACTCAAGTTGCACCCTGCCCAGGCCATCACCCTGAGGGCCAGCAACAACATACAAGGCAAGTACACCCTTTTCCACCCCTCACGCCACGCCTCTGACATCCCCCCCCCACAGCCGATGTCTTCGAGGTCGGTCTTCTCCAAATGTCTCATCCGCACCCTTGCTGACGACATGCACAGTCTTACGTGGGAGGGCTCTATCTCGATCAGGGTCTCTCCACCGTCGAAAAATGGCTCAAGTTGCTGTTGAAACCCTATACCACCGAAGCATACATCCGCGTTCGCACACAGCACGGGCTTCCTCCCCTTCCGGCCCCGCTCGCCCCAAGCACGAGCGTCTCCTCGGCCTCCTCTGGATCCTCGTCGAGTGCCAACACGACCTCGTCAAAACCCACGTCGGAAGGATCTAAAAAAAGTACGAGCCAAAAGTCGGCCCCGGCGCACCGCAACCCACATCACCATCCGCATGCATCGGGCACGCCCACCACGACGGGCCATCTCGCATTGTTCAACCAGCAGCTCCAGAAATCGAGGCGCGAGGTCGAGTGGGTGTATGACGATTGTGTCGCCGAGGGCACGATCACAACCCCTATCTGGGCCGTCCGCGTCGAAGTCGATGGCGAGGTCTTTGGCCGTGGAAGAGGTGGTACCAAGAAAGCAGCGCGGAACGAAGCTGCCAAGGAGGGCCTCGTTCGGATGGGCATCGACGTGTGAAGAGATGGTCCAGGGTTTGGAGCGCCAAGGTGAGTCTCGCGTGCGACGCGTGTATCGGTGGTATTAATCGCATGGCGCGATGCCATCGACGCATGGCCAGGTTGAAAATGCCTCGTGCATGGCTTCTCCAGACCCCCGCTGGTGGGGGGTTCAAATCTCCTCCTGCGTTGGTGTGCAGAGGTGATGCATGGGTTGTATCATGGTTTCGTCGTCTCTCAGATATCCGCTACATTACTCGCGTCGCTTTTCTCATGGTCGATACCCATTTGTTGTCTACGCTGTATGGAACTGGATTGGTCATAGACATGCAAGGTCCTGGATACCTACTACCCAAGTTCGAATCTGGATACTTTTTTTCGCCTCTCCTACTAGCACCTCATCTCTCGTTCTGCCATGTACATCATGCTTTCCACCCATCGTCCGTCCCGAAGCAAGAATATCGATCACGTCATCGCCGCTCCTCGTTCGAACCTCGTAGACACACTCGTCCGAGGTCGTCCATCGGGGGCGCACCCCACACGAGCGTTTTCCGCGTCGGGTCCAATAGATGGGGGAAAGCGCGATCAAGCATGGGCACGAGCACACCTCGGGGGTGCGAATCCGGTCTTGGCCGAGACGCGCCCACGTCCGGGTCCACCGTACCCACGGCGCCCAACGACCAAGACGAGGACGATGCGCCACCGCCGACTGACGAAGACGCCACATCCCCCGTCGTGAGTTTCCCTTTCATCATCTCCCTCGCTTCCTCGTCCACGTCTGAAAAATCGTCCTGCTTGACGGCGCGGATCGAATATGCCCATACGGCGGTGGCGAATCCGGCGAGGACGACTCCGGTGAGGGCGTTTTGGAGCCGAAAGGGCGCGCGGGCGCGTTGGAGGCCTGGGGACATGACCTGCGTCGTCGTCGGTGAATGGGAAGGAGGACCGGTCAGGGAGGGGATACTTACATAGCTGCGAGGCCGGTAGGATTTGTTGACTTCTTTGCGCGAGACGTATGGGTCTTGGGACATGTTGGCGACCACCGCACTCGCTCCGGGTCCGTCCTACTTACAGCTGGTGTGGCTGTGTACATCATACTAGCATTGCGTTGTATGTCACAAGCATTACTCCCTCGATCCAAGTAACTTTTGTAGTCTCTCCAACTCCTTTTCTCGGTCAATCAAAATACCTCTCCACTTTTCCTGCTCCTTGACAATCTTTCCCCGCGCCTCCTCCAACCGCTCCGCTTCTTCCTTTTCCATATCACTCGTAAACTCGGGCACACCCAACCGTTTCGTTTCTTGTAGCGAAGCCGGGTTCGACATGTGGAACGGAACAGGCCTTTTCGTACCTTTGGGGAGCAGCGTCGGTGGGTTAGCAGTGAGCAACGTCAGAAACGATTGAAATGGATCTGCAAAGACGATTTCGTCGTATTGCCATGAATGCACGGGACCGAGCTTGGCTGCGTTCTCGGGGGACGGAATGTCAGGTTCGGCTGGAAACGCCGAGCCTGGGACCGGAAAGGTGACGGTCCAAGGATGGAGTTTGAGGTGGTGGTAGAGCGTGATCGCTTTCTCCCCCGACTCGGCGACAAAGTTGATTCGAATTTGGATTTCAAACTCGCCCCAGCTGTTGGACAGGTCGCAGCGTCAAACGTGATCATCATCGTCATATGCAAACGATGACTTGCCCCGTCTCCGAGACTTCAAACGGTGGCTTGTCGACGTCTGTTCTCCGTATCCCCCGTCAGCGCGTCACATCGGGCGGGGCGAGTGAGGGGAAAACGTACTTCGAGACGGATTGGCGTATGTTTCGTGGAGCTTGAACGTGACGCGTTTGATAAAATACCCCAGATCGTCTGCCCCTCCCACCATGTCCGAATCTGGCGTGCTCGCAGCCCCTCTGACGGCGACCGTCCACCGATGGGTATGGCCCTCTGGCGCGAGCTCCCGCTCGGCGGGGGTCAGCACCGTCGCCGTGTTCCCATAGATGACCGGTCTATGGATCGTCACGCCCTATCAAAATCCGAACAGTGGGCCATGGGGCGTGGTAGGAAAAAGAGGGGACGTACACGGACGCGGACGCGGTCTGCCATGGATCGTGAGGTGTCACACAACACTCGGGCGGGCTCGGCAATCCAAACGCCGTTCAGACTCCGACCCTCAACGCACCTTTCCGACCTACCAAACCGCTTTGTACTACGTTTCACCATGTTTCTCGACTCGCTCGTCAACCGTACGTCCATCTCTACCAACTCACAAAACGCCTCTTGAAAAATGAAAATAAAACATAGGTCCCAACAACGTGCTGGAACAGCAAAAGGCGTTCCAAGTAGGTCGTCGTAAAACATGCGACCCACCCATCGCTCACCCGCGTCTTTCCAGTCCTCCCACGTGCCCATTTACATGCGGCCACCCCGGGCAAGGCTCTATTTAGGTACTACACCCTCTTCGCTCTTTTCCCAAGCAGCGTGTTCACGTGGATCCGTTCGTGACAGGGATTTACTTTAGCATCTACGCAGTCGGTATGGTCGGTACCGCCTATGGCATCTATTCGCTCGCCTTTGTACGTCCCTTTCGAGCGACGCGTATACTCGCATCGCTGACGGACATGCGTCCCTTTGCAGTCCAAGCCAATGAAAAAGGATTAAATACGCGCATAGACTTGATTCTTCCTTCAGTGCACGCATACACACACTCGTTAGTTCGTCGTCGTGACGTCGGATGTCTCGAGCACGTTTCCTTGCGTGAACCAGTAGAACTGGGTATTCACTCTGAACGCCTTTAGGCGAGTCGTGACAAAATATTCATCTAGATTACCATCCTATGCGCGTCTCTCCGCGCTTCAATGCCACGCAGCCCATCCAGGATACATCTTGGACTGCAACGCTACCGTAAGTAACCTAAAGAAAGAAAGAAAAAAGACCACAATCCACATACCAAATTTCCGCCGTCGGTCGCTTCCTGAATCAACATCTCCACCAGATTACTTGTCGAAATCTCCCGTTCTTCACTCCCGGACCCTCCACTTCCACTGTGATTCCGGGATTTGATGTTGGACGGTGAATACACCCCTCTCAGTTTCCGCTCGATTGGGCGAAGTGCGTTCTTGGCCAGGTGATGCAGATCCGTCGAGGACCTGACGGCATTGCGTCGATCGCGGTCCTGTATCGTTGTCCCTTTTCAACTGACGAACCTCGTCGAGCAAACGAGAGACCTCACCATTTTACGTTTCTCGTCTTCCCATTCGACGAGCGGATCATGAATGAATGCGTCGAGAACGCTCATCAACGAGTCCTTGTTATCCCTGAGCAACTGCATCGTCATCTCACACGCGATGCGAAAGACGCCTTCGACGCCCGTCACACCCAATCCGTCGATCAGGTTTTGCGTCAGACGAAACGGAACGCGTTCGGGGACTTCCAACGTTTTACCCTTGTGTGTGTGTGTAAGGTGGTGTGAGCCGTGGGATGAAGAGAGGGGCAACGCACCTTTTCAAAGAGACAGTTAAAATCGACGTGCACGACGTCGCCCGTGTTGGTGTCGAGCAGGATGTTTTCGCAGTGTCGGTCACCCAGTCTGCGAGTTTAGTTTTTGGCGACGACGATGGGCGCTGGTTGGATGGATGTGGCTTACCCGAGGATGAATCCGACCATCGACATCACCGCGGCCGTTCGCCCGTACATCAAGCGACTGGAAAGCCACGCCGATGGCTCAGGAAAGGTCTCTACGAACCATTCATGAAACACGGGGGGGAATCTAGGACAGATTCGGCCTCAGTTCTAGCCTTGGAAATCGGAACACGACATACGTGGGCAGGACCTTGGTCACGAACAGTTCCGCGGCGTCTTTCTCCGCCGCCTCTTTGATCTTTCTGAAGACGTCACTCATCTCGGATGACTTGTTGTCGTTTACGCCGTCAGCACCGCGTACATGTCGTTTTGAGAAGAAGAAGAAGAAAAGAGACGCACCCAGCTCTTGATTCGTCTTGCTTCGTAGTACCGCATCAACACGGGACGAATGGGAATGGTGTTTGGAACCCATTGTATGAAGCCACATTCCTCGTTGAGCGTCACCACGCCATACGTGCGGATATCTGAGCCCATCAAGTAGGTCAAGTCGAACCCACGGAAAGAAAGAAAATCGTGTCATGGACAAACACGTACGCAGCTGCCTCCTTCGAGATTCCGAGTTGGCTTTCAGCAATTTATTGATGATGGCGTTGAAATCCATCAACCGGGCGTCTTTTCGAAGATCGTCCTTGGGTTTACCGAGGAACATGTACGTCTGGCCGTTCGATCCGCGAATCGTGATCTTGCGTGGTTTCGCAAGCGAACGCATGATTTCGATCTCGTCCGAAAACTCTACACGCACGAGCGGGGGTCAGCACGACGCAAGACGGAAAAAAATAAACGGTAGCCCTTACCCTCGAACGTGGGTGCTGCACTCGGAAAAGGTACGTGCGTCGAATTTTCCGTCGTCGAAGACGCAGGGGGTAGATTGGCAGTGAGCGATTCCTGAAGCGGAATGAGCAGTCTCGACTTGCCCAGCAACGCCAGCTTTGGGAATTCGCGTTTCATGCTGAGCATTTTGCGATCGTCGTCGATGGGGTGGTTGCACAACTTGAGCAGCTCCTCCGTCATGGCGTGCGATTGCGTGATGAGCATCGGGAGCTCCGTGTCGGCATGTGTGGGATCGTTCTACCGCGTTCGCGAAGAATATGCATAAGAAGAGCGACGACGGTGCAGTGTAGGAAAGAGACGTACCCGTAGAGCGTCCAGAATCGCTCGGCCACGCGTCTCCCGGTTGGGCTTGGTAGACTTGACGACGGACGCGAAGAGCCACAACGCTTGGTGTGGGTATTCACGGATGACCTTGCTGATAATCTTTGACAAGACGTGATACACTTTTTGATTGGTATGTCCAACCCTTGACACGATTTGAGGGAACGCCGTGAACCACTGCCACGAGGTTCAGCGGTAGCAAAATACGCGTCGGTATAACGAGAACGTGCCTTGTATGCCGGAACACTTTCCACTGCCTGGCATATGGCACCATGAATCTTGGAGAAGACGGGATGGGTAGCTGTTTTTGGGTTCTCCCCGAGGTCTAACCAAAGCGTCAGCATGCGTGGTATCGCTTGATAGACGTATTTCGAGCCCAAGCCCACAGCCTTGGCGTAGTTCCTGACTATATGCGCGTTCATGCGAATGCCCCTACACCTGACATCAATTTTTCTTATTCCGAGAAAACAAAACTCGTTGCATACCGTTCGTCATCCGGTGCAGAGAGTTGCTTAAAAGACTGGTCATGGAATCTTCCGAGATGGTATAGTGCACTCTCCATCATCGCGCCCAGGTTTGAAGCAGTCTGGAATGCTTTCAAGAGCTGCGAAGGCTCGTATCGATCCGACTCGTTCATCCAGCGCGCCCGCAAAATATGAGCCTACGACGTGAGCAGAGTCACTTTCACAAAGAAAAACCGAGTCGAGTGTGCTCACCTTGGCCCTCATGCGTTTCAGTTCGGCGTTGTCATCGGCCGTCAGGTCGATCGTGTTCGGATCTTCTGTCAGACCGCTCAGACGCATCGAATTCTCAAGTTCCTGGAGCGCGCGCAGCGGTTCACCCGTCGCTTTGACGAGTTTCGCACTCTCCATAAAGTAGAACCGGGCATTGCTTTGTTGCGCTTGAAGCGTGGCCGAGTAAGCAGTCTGCCATTGTTTGGCTTTACGCGCAATCTTGGCGCTCGCAATCCACGACTGGCCAATTTCTTTGGTGATCAAGGGCGTCGTATTAGGACTGTGTAAGCAAACGTCAAACTCGGGGAGTTGTGAACACGGTCAGCCTCTGACCTCAGTGCAAACGCCGTACGCCGCATGCTCAAAACTGCTTGTCGGACACGGAAATTAGGAAGCGTGGCGTCAAACCGAGCAGCGAGAGAAGTTCCGAGCGAGTTCATCACCTCTCGCCGACCTTGCAGGGGAACAGTCGTGGAGACGGCATCATAAATGAGCACCATCTCGTGGATCATATGCAGATCCAACAACGCATCGTACGACGGGCGGTACCCTTTAGCTCCAGCTGCCGTGATCGGCGCACCCAAGACAGCGCGCGCGTTGGACAATGCAGATGCTACGTCGTTGACGTCGCCCGTTCGCATGGCTAAGAGCACGCGGGCTTTCATAATGTACGGCGACGTCAACTCGTTGTTGGCAGTGATTTGCTGTAGATCGTCCCAAGCACCCATCATCCAGGCACTTTCAGCCTGAAACCCTGCTAGTGCGGACTCCCAGTCAGGATTTCGAACAAGCACACCCCGCACGTGTGTCCTCAGCGTATCTGAAAGAGTCCTTATGGGGTTTGCTCGAACCGGGAAGGTGCATGAAACACGAACCGTAGTGACCCAGATTTCTCAGACAACGCAAAAGGCCCAAATGAAACTCGAGATTGTCGGGGGACTGCTGGAGACGCACTTCCCAACAACTTTGAGCAGCCGTCCATTGTCCCGTACTCTCGTGTTGTCGGATCTTGTGTTCCAAAGACGGCGAAAGGATGAGCATAGATATTCCCTCCATCCCATCAGGTTCGTCGAGGTGAGCATATATTTCGTGTAGACGTTCGTAGTGACGAGTAAGCTCCCTTGTTGATGCGGGTGTATCACATTCTCGAATCGCCACAACCTGCCGTTCGAAATTCATCATGGACCTTGCATAGGCTTTGCACTGGAGCGCAGCTTTAGCCATCAGGTCGTGGTTAATACTGGAAAGCATAGAATCGATTAGAACAAGCTGATTTTCGCTCTGCGACCCTGCAAGATTTGCTCGTGAGCGCTTGGTGCTCTCCGCTGTCTTGGAACTGATATCTTGACGCAGAATGCGCACGTATTTGCTGACATGGTCGAGAAGCGTGAAGACGACCTAAATGATATGTCAGGATTGATCACTGGTGACGCAGACGGGGAAGAGGCCCAACTTGAGCACTGAGAAACTTCTTGTCCGCACTGGAAGGGCTGCGTTCGTCGACTTGGTCCTCGAGCACGGCCAATAATTCCTGTCGTATGTCTTGGATGTCCCCCTCTTCCCCAGACAAAAGAATGTTTAGAACAAGGTGAGGCAACAGGTGATGTGCCACTCCGACGTCTTTATTCCTCAGAGCTGGCCGCAAGACGCCGAAAATCCTTCGGGCAATCTCCCCGGACGCTCTCGAAATGAGGTACGTTGTCCACAGCTGAAGCCATTCTCGGTAAGTGTTTTGTCGCGGATAAATCGGACGCTCCGGTGGGACAAGGGGGTTTTCGAAGTTCTGAAACCGACCTTCCAACATGGGGGTGATCGTCTCGAGGATGTTTTTCGGCAGACTACTCCACCGGTTGCGCACCTTAACCGGGACCGGGACCGTACTCTTGGGTGCTACGAGCGCGGAGGTGAAACCACAGAATCGTAGCAACTCTTGAATGCTGTATGACAGGCGGCCTTGGTATTTGATGTCGCTGGTGGAGCGAAAAGTGCCGACGAGAATATCCTTGATGAGATGCATCGCGAACAAGACAGCCTCACCCTCGTCCGTGAAGTTGCTCCGCACGACCATGCGAGAGTCGTTTGAGCCAATCTCACAACGGTCTGGATCGGCAGCCCCTAGGATCCCCATACATTCGAAAGCCAACAGTCGCAGTCCCTCAATGTCATCCCCATCGCGAGATGCGATGTGAAACAGCGACGACTGTATCTTTCCGACCAAAGGATCAAAGGCATCCCCAGACGCTAAACTGCGAACAAAGTCGGGGTGATCCACGGACATCAACGTTTTCAGCTCTCCCAGGAAATGCAAGGTGATGGCATAGTTGTCGCCGTTCAATTGCGCCAGAATCTTGTGTAGCTTCTCTCGTGGATCCCACGAAGCCCTACGTCGCATGAGCTCTTCGTGGATGTTCCCCAGCTCTGGAATGTTCCTCAAGTCGGCCACTTCATCCAGATGCCCCCCGGATAAGTCACCGATGTCGAACACGATGAACCCAAGGCATTCTTTCGCAGTTTCCCGAGCAGTTGGCGAAAGTGAAGGCCATAGTGATGCGATAGTCGCGCTGGTCGCCACGATGTGTGGCCCGACATCCTGTGGGGCAAGCTTCTTGAGGAATATAAGCCACGTTGAGAGCGTGACATCCGTGAGCTCGGGGATCGAAGACATGGTCTGGAGTGTAGCCATGATCTACAAACGATAAGAACGACAGAATTCGCCTTCAATTTTGAATTACCTGGGGAGCAACGCTCGGAAGCGAGTCGTGAACTTGCACAACCAACGCTCCGAAAGCCCGAATAATCTGTCTTTTGGCGAGCGTCGTCTTCTTTCCCCGAATATCTTGCAACATCTCGCTCATGTAAGATACGATGCCCAGCAAGTTGGTCTTCAACAAGTGAACCATATCCGCGTTGCCGTTATCCTGACTCCCTGGATTAGAAGACATTATACGACCAACTTTTCTCAGCGCACTGACGGCCTAGAAACCAAAAAAAAAAGTCATCGACAACCTTGGAATGGGGCCATGTGCTCTTACCGATGCCGCATCGTCGGCGTTTTCGTTCCCAAGCACGACCATCAAATCTGCTAAGAGTGGGAGCAAGTTGCTGTGGACGATACTTCGGATGTCTATCGACCGTCGATTGACCTCGTCGGCGTCTGCTCGAACTATTTTCACGATAAAATCCAGCGCCTGGTTCGTCTGTCCTGGCCCTTGAAGTCGAAATACGTGCGAAAGGATCTGAGAGGCATCGCCAAGGAATAGGATCGACAATTTCCTGCCCAATTCGTTTGCGATCTCTTCGAGTACTCTGACCTCACGTTCGGCAAAAAGGTGAGGAAGTGCATGCGGGCGCGTAATGGATAAGAAACTATCCGAACCGGCACCTAAAAACCGACACATCTCTTCAAACAATTCTGGGTTCGTGCATTTGCGAGCGACGACAAACGGCGCAATCCGGGGGAGGAAAGGGGATATGAATCCTTGCGGCGACTTCTTGTACCGCTTCGTCAGCTCAATTAACTGATATCCATGTTAGCTTGGCCCACGACACTCTAAAAGCAATGCTCGCCTGTACCAACGCAGTGCTCTTCAACACCGGGTTGTGTTCACCGAGCTGCGAGACCAGATGAAAGACGACTTCTTCAAGGACTTGCGGATGAGCATCGCTGGAACCCGTCAGCCACATCCGTGAAACGTCTTCAATAAAAACCGACGCACGTTCCGATCAATCCGAGCGTAATCAACGTCGTTTCTTTAATCGCGTTTCTGGACCCCGTGTAAAGGAAGCGAACGAGGTGGAAAAATAGACCTTCTATCTGCATCCAACCTCCTTGGTCGTTTGTGCATACTTTAACGAGTTGGGCGAGAGCTTGACTTAAGATAGATGAGTACATTTCCAACCAAGATTCGCTGAGCACATACCCAGCCAATAGCCTCGAGGATCTATCCTTGTCGGAGACCCCACGCTGGACCAATTCCAGCACGAGGGTGCAATTGTTGGCAAGCAGGTCGACAGCATAGTGTTTGACGATGCTTAAAATGGCCCGAAACGTGCTGCCGCGAACTACGGGCGTCACTTCTTCAGCGGAGCCGACGAGAAGCTCGCCGAGTAATGAAAGCACAGATTGAACCGGGAGAACGCCCTCATCAAAACAGAAAAGCAATTGTGTGACGATTGATGACGTGTAGTCGGCAACGGCTCTTCTGACAACAACCGACCTGAATTGGCTTGTTAACGCCGATATGAAGCGCGGGGAGATCGGTTACCTCTGGGAACTATTCTTCTTCAGCACCTGCAAGCCGCGCCCTGCGAATTCGGCATCGGATAAGGCAAGGTTGTTCGTCCACTCCAGTTCCTGTGGATCAACCACCGCTCGGAGTGTTTGCGTGGCTTGAACACGCCAACCGGCCGACGGTGTGACCTGCTTTAGAACACCCCGGTCACCGGCTTGCAACACCTCCGCAGATCTCACAACCCTCTCCCAGTCGCCGTACAGCCGATTCCCCTCGAAAAAGCCCCTGACAGCCTGCAAACTCGCACCATCCAATTGATCAAGATGCTTGCGCAAAAACGCGGACGTAAGAACCTTGTACGATCAGTCGCCTCGATTTTGTATGAAACACACAAGGCAAACGAACTCTGAGTTCAATCCCAGCATCCCCCCATTCCTCTTTTGTCAAAATACCAAGGATAGCAGTTGCGTGAAACGGGGTCAGTCTCAAGCGGCTGTCTCCTTCGTTCGACAAAAGGGAAGCAAGTGCCTTCACAGAGAGATGGGATGAATTCTTGGGACCTTCTTCCAGTTTATGGATCAGAAGGCGGGGGAACAAGATCCCAAGAGCATCCCGAAAGCTTGTACTCATCGGAAGCATAACCTGCGCAGCCTGGAGGGTGCGAAGTAGGCACCGTGACCGCACCACGTCCGATATTGGGCAACTAAAACAACAGTTGAACGTCAGAGGAACGATTCGCGCGGTACGCCGCAAGAGATCATGGGTGAAGCACCGGGTTTCCTCCGACTGTTGCAACACCCTAGAAGCGATATCCGCGACGACGCTGCAGAAGACGACGAGGAACGCCTTGTTCGGTAGTCTGATAATATCCGCGTTGTCTGGAGGGACCTACTTTGGCTTCAGAATGAATTCCGCGCGTTATCTAAATGGAAACATCCTACGGGCGTATCTACTCTGTTGGAGGGTGCTCGCCTCAAATGCGGCGCTGAATAGAACCGAATGTCCAAGGGAAAATCATCCTGCGACGTGCTCAAGATACCTGGGAGCGTGAGACGAGAACGACACCTCGGGAACGTACGTTGCTCACCCTGGGTCAAGCCAAGCACGTCCCACAACAGCGCATGCGCCAGGACCCTCTGTGAGGTCTCCCTTCGGAACGGAGAAGTAAGTAACTGACAAAGTATGTGCACCAGAATGTTGGTCGCCTTGGAGTACAGGGTAGTGGGGTCCAGGTGGTCCGCCAGGCTAGCGCTGGTCGCATCGAGCCAGGATTCCGCTGACACGCAGAGGGCGAGCAGTCTCACGAAAAGCTTCTTCACGAGTTCCTCCCCGTCATACCAGATTGGCCGCGATTGGTGCGAAACGTGATCCAAGACGTCGAGTGACACGTGTGTGAGCGTGATGCGTTCGTTGGTCGTGCCTTGTTTAATGGACGTGAAATATGGAAAGTAGCCATAGACCTGATCGGCGAGTCCTGATATCATGGTAACCCAAGAACCTCTATCGTAGACTGGCTTGTCGCCATCTGCGGTCGACTTTTGTATCAAGGACCGCAAGAACTCCAGGAGCTGCTTCGGAGCGACAGCGTCCTCGCCATCCGGAGTCTGGAAGGTTGCCGGAACATAACTAGACGGTGGGTCGTTCATTCGCGGTGGAACGTGGACAAACTTGGCCGACAAAAAGCGAGTCACGCACTAGCCAACGCGTCGCGCACTCCGCCTCGAAGTTACCAAATTAGGTAAATGCATTGGACGACAACAGGAGTCTAACCAACACCCTACTTGCGACCAGCACGCCGCTTCTCTCTCGACTTCTCCCTGTCCATTGCCTTCTGCTCCGCCCTCTCCCCCTCCAACGAGCTGAACGCCTTGTTCATGCGCTCCTTGTAGTTCCGATCCTTCTCCATCTGCTTCTTGTGCTCCACAGCTGCAATGAACTTGGCATCCTTACGCAGCTCGCGAATAGCCCCCTTGCGTTCCTGCTTGAGCTGGTACCGCAGCTTGGCGGCTTCGTTACGCTCACGATCCGGGTCCTGTCGCCGGATGTACGATGACGAGCTGGTTTCGAATTTGGGAATGTACGACGGGATGGGGATCGGTTTGTGAGCTTGTAAAAGGAGCGGTTTCCGGGACTGCCGGGCAAACTTGAGTAACCGGGTGATCTTATCTTCCAAGGAGGAAACCCGTGACTGCAACATGTGAGACTCTGCAATCATGATAACCTGAGGCCATACCTGGACGTCTTCAGACAGCCGTCCGCATTCCAACCCCGAGAGTACGAGATTGATTGGCTCGTATAGCTCGATAAACCCATCCAGGGATTTGTACATATCGCCGAACCGTTCCAATAGACCAAGGGCCAGCCCAAAAGCATCAATTTTGGATTGTTCCGTAGGATTTGCCGATATCATGTGTGCCAAGTCAGGTTTCAGGAACTGAAGGCGTTTGGCTTTGCTCCTGTCAATAGCCAACGACTCACATAATTCAGATCGTAAATCCGGACACGTGAAAGCGCCAGGTAGTGACTTGGCGCTGCCGAATGAATGAGGCGCAAGGTGTAATGTGGCGTTGACCAAGAAGTTGATGACTTCTGGAACGAAGCGCTTTGACAGAAGTTCATATTGCAGGAAAAGAGAAGACAGGAACAATCCCCTGATGACGTCTCCGAATGACCTGACCCGGCACAGCGCGAGATATGCCCCCATGAGTAGCCGCGCAGGCGAGATGACCGGATGATGCATGTCACTGGTCGGCCAAATGATTCCGATCACCCGAAGGAAAGTGAGTTCGGAGATTCCGGGCCATGTCCTTGCTCCAGGTTCTAATGCGCCGGTCGCCAAACCACGTTTGAGGTTTTTATGCATAAGAGAAAGCTTTTCCACGAAATACTCTGCTGATTCGATAGGGTATGATCGACAGAGTGCGAACAAGTGCGGAACGAGAGCGGATAGCAATTTAATCCTTGGTGCTGGCGGCGATGCTATATACAATATATGATCAACGAGGACCCTCGCCAGGTTCTATAAGCAGTATTAAGACAGGGGATATTGATCATCATTATTACCTTACCTGTAACTTGAGTTTGTTTTCGGGACCAAGGCTGTGATGATACAATGTCCGGATCCTCTGTACTACCGTCGGAACGTCAGAATCCGGGAGACCCTCAACGATTTCGAGGAATTCATCATGACTTTCGGGAGCAGGGAACGTATATGGCAACTCCTGCGCGGCCTTCAGAGTTCCGGATAATCGCTGAGTCTTTCGTTTTGTCCCAACCCCAATGGTATCTTCCTCTTCTACGTCGAACGCTTCGTCGCTACTCGACTCCTGATTGTCTTCTCCGAAACCATCGAAATCAGCTTCTTCGTCACTGTCTTCGACACCGCCATCTTCGCTCCCAGACGCATCACTACCCGGCTCAACACCAAGACCAGCGCCAAGCCCACCGAATGATTCGGTCTCCATGAAATCATCGTTCAGGTCGTCGCCTCCGCGAGGGCGTTTCCTTCTCCGTTCACCCGCGTCTTCATCGTCGCTCTCGCCTAGATCTTGACCCAACATGCGCAATCTCCGTTGTTTCTCTGCCTTTTCAAGCGCCTCCTTTTGCTCCAGCGCCAGTTCTTCCTCCGTTTTCGTTCTGTCTTTTGGCTTTGCACGTTTATCAAAGGCGAGCTCGCGGACCTGTTTGTCGTAATCCATGATATCCTCGTCATTGGCAGATGATGGTGCAGGAAGCTTTGCAGAGGAATCGTTATCTATGTATGAAGGGTCGGGGACATAGAGCAGCGTCCTGAGCGAATCGAAATCTTGGTCGAGTTCATGTCGCATGTTCTCCTCTTGTTCTTTCTCCATCTGACGACGCATCTATGCCGAACAACGTCTCATTGAGCAGTCCCTCGTACACGAACGAATGAATACCTTGTGCGCCTTGCTCTTGGCGATAACTTCAGCCATGACTTCGGCTTTAGACTTTTTTCGATCGGGCTACAAAGGTTGGTTAGGTGATCTGCACAATTAACGAATCACTGTGATATACCTCGTCCTCCTTTCCCCCCTCGTCATCGCTAAACCCACCAAAGTGAACCCTTTTGACGGTATCATGATCGAGTCGACCTTCTGAGATGATTAAACATGCCCCTCGAACGCTAAGCGATACTCACCCTCATCATCCTCGTCTTCGTCCACGGGTAACAATATATCGTCAAAGTCGTCCAGTTTAGACAAACTCTGGCCATAATGCGTCAACTCGTCCTCGTTCTCCAGATTGAACGCGGACGCCTTGGACGCGCGCTGCCTCTCCCTCGTGAATCGCTCCAGCATACGCTCCTCGAGCGACATCGAAGGGTCATTTTCACCAAACCGTCGATCAACGACACCACCAACCCGCCCCCTCTGTTCAATCTCCTTCAACAACGATTTCTCTCTCTACGCGACAACGACACACATATCAGCACACATATCACGACGACGAGGACGTTTCTACTTGCTGCATCCCAGCCTGCTTGCTCTGCGCTGGTCGTCCCATCGTCCCCTTGATCTTTCGTCCACCGACATCGTGTTTGAGCCGGGTGACTTTGACGTCAAACGGGCTGAGTTTTTGTTGGATCTCGCGCAGTTTGGCGGCTCTCTTGACTTTTGCGTGTTCAGTCAATGGGGTGGACTTTTTTTTCTTGCCATTAGATCCGCTGACCCCAGCTTGCGAGAGCGCGGTTTTGAGCTGGGATAACTGGGATCCCTTGGCCATCGTGGTAGGAAACTTGCAAAAACAGAGCGTCACGCATTCGCTGTCACGCCACCAGTCTTGTCACCCTTTTTCCTGCATTCATGACGAAGAACGTCGTTCCGACTTGTGTTTAACACATGTATGTCTGAGAATGCCTGGCAGCCGCCTCCGCCTCGCAAGGAAAACGGAGCACAGGGTGTCGTACCTACTCGCTGTCACTATCAGGCGCCACCCGTTGACATTTTTTCCCCACCGCCCATCTACTTCCCGAATCCCATTCGGAAAGTGGAGCTCGTTCGTTTGGTGCTAACCGAGGCAGCGTAGTAGCGTCCTCTTCATGGTTCATTTAAGCAGATTCGGAGGACCCGATGCGAATGGCAGTCCCCGGTTGTCCCGGTTTCCGTCTCCTTACTGTATTTCCCAGCAGTGTCTTTCGCCATACCAGCAAATCTTCCAGGTACCGTCCTTGCATGTTGCCAGCACGAATGCTTCGGACGCACTTGTCGCGATTTCGCACCTCCGAGATCGTACACGCACGAACACGACCATCCGGCATAGTATGACCGGACGCCCCTCGAAACCATGTGTGTTCTGCTCATGCATGCGGACCCAGTGGCAGGATCAACGTGCTTCACGTTCATGCTTGCTCAATCCACCTGTTCGATCCCTGTCATGCACATTCGAATATAGAGTGTCTACCTTTGATCATATCATCCGCACCGGATAGGCAACAGGCATGTCTGGTGAGAGCTGTCACTGAGCGCCAACGAAGCACATGTCCGGATGCCTTCCTCGAACGCGTCCAATAGCCATGATCGCTCCCTCTGAAAATCATATCGCACAAAAAAGGGGCGGGAAGGACGGAGGAACGAACCGATATCACCCTCTCCGAGATGACATTGTCAAACCCTTCTACCTTATTCGCTAAGCGTAGTCGGCAGACAAAGCAAGCCAAGGACAAATCAAGTTGGCCCTTTTGTCATTCGCTCTCTATCCCCGAAAGCGACTCCTCAGTTTGTACGTGCTGTGGCACGTTCAACGGATGGCATAATACCACCCGAGGGTCGCGATCATAACACAGTGCCACACACCCCAATACTTTCACTTTGCTGTTACCCGCTTTCAACCCCCATACGTACAGGGACGCGCGTGGGGTTATGGATTATTACAGTAGACTCTGTAATAACCCATATGTCATATAACCCATACTCTCCCATAAGCCATACCCCTGGGGCTTATCCCGAGGGGTATGGGTTATTACAGAGTCTACTGTAGTACATCAGAGTCACGTCCACAAGGCAAGTTGGCTTGGGCACCACGTCGTTGATAAAGATAAGGTAGACGTCGTGCGAAACCGACGAACCTCTTACACAAATGTGGGTTCCTGGCAAGAGTCATTGTTGACACACTCATGCATCCTTGGTTGCTTCGATCACATCTCGGACGATTTTCGCCGGGCCATTGGACAGGAACGACTTCCTGTGGAGCGTTTCCTAGACACACGCCGCCACAACATAAACGAAAGAAGTCGTGGTACTATGTCTTTTTTATCACAGCAAGTGGGCCTAGTCGGACATAAACGTATGTTGGAATCCTCGATGGGCATTGCCAGCACAATTGACCAAGTCCCCTTAACCCCAAGCGTGTGCTTCTGGCGCACCTCGTGTTCACCAGTGTCCATGTTCAAACTCATATTCAAAGCCCTCCCTTTTTCACAAGGCAAACTTTAACTATGCGTCAATCCAGGGAAAAATCAGGGTAGACACGCGCCAGTGACGACGCCTTGGCCCTTGGATACCATACAGACTTGGGATGTCGGCATTCGCTAAGCCAGTGGTCCCTGGGTGGCGAAAGGGGCATTGCATTCATCTACGCCACCGTACGTGGCAAACTTGAAGCTTGAATGTCTTTGCTCGCCCAGTGTTGAAGATGCCAAAAATTCTAATTCAAGGTATACTAAAATGCGGTAACTAACACTCCAAATAGTACTAGTACAGTCCCGTCATTCTCTGCTCGCCGGTTGTTTTCGTACATCATATTGAAGGGTATCTATCATCGCGACAACGACCCAGGGACGGGGAGCGGGGTATGTGAGATGGACATATGAATATGTGCATAGTGGGTGCGACGTAGAGGATACAAGTCGATCGAAGTCGGTGGGACGGGCCCCGAGTCGGATGATAAATATCGTGACTTTTTTGGCCGTGCCACGTTGTATTGTCGTCATTTTGAGCCATGGTGAATAAATAAGCCTTGTTATCGCGTAGAAGACCAAAAAAATTGAGAGTGGAATTAACATGGGGCAGGTCGAACGCGAAGAAGGACAATAAATAGCGTCAGGAGACGGACAAGCCCACAGTGAGACTGGTCGAATTATGAGGATGGAAGGTCGACAAGAAGGGATGGGGAGGAGAGCAACAGAGGCGATGCGTGGGTGAGCGGAGACGCCTTCAGTGGAATGTCTGCCGTGAGACTCTGTGACGGCATGGGCGGCGAAGCAAACTGAACATTGCGCTGCACGGGCAGTGACCCGCGGCGGAAGCTATCCGATTGACCCTGGTACATCGCAGGCTGCGGGTAATAATTAGGTGTAGTTGCCGCTTTCCGCGGTGTAGGATGTGATTGTTGAAGGGAAGCAATGTCCGTAAGGGGGGCATTAGGGAGGCGGATAGGCGCCTGCAGACCTGAGTCAACCGGCGGACTCTGGGAACTGCGAGGGATGGGGAATGTCGAAACGGCAGGCGACGAAAAAGCGGACGACTGTGATGATGCGGAGCCAGGGGTAGGGGGCTGAGAGGAACAGACGGAGACTGCAGCAAGGCTTGATTGAATACACACGAACCAAGACTGAATGTGGGACACTTACTGCTGTCGTCCCAATCGCTGGCACCGCTGGAGGCGGTGCTGGAGACCGAGTTGCGACGAGTAAGGCCCAACTCGCTGGGTTCGCTCTTGACGAGAGAACCAACGACAGGTGCTACTTTTGGGGTCTTTTTGTCTGCCGGGGTGTTGCCAGTAGTGGCCTTGCGCGTTTTGCCACCTGCACGGAGTTCGTCAAAGCGCAGGGGACGGGGACGGAGATGGGTGCGCTCGTAGAGACCACACTTGTTGCAGACGATTTTTCCGGGATTGAGGGTGGAACGTCGCCATGAAGGAGGCTCTGTGGTGTGGCAGTTGAAGCAGCGCCGGCGAAGGTACTGGGTTTCCTTGCTGGCGGCGTCGTCTGTAAGCTGGACGGGGACGGTGGCACCGGCAGGGGAGGGAAGGAAAGAGGGGTGGTGGTGGGTCTGGAGGGGATGGGCGGGGAAGCCGAGCTGGGAGGGGACGATGAGGGGGGTGTCCTCGAGCTTGATCGACTGGGGGTCGGCTCGGTCGGGGATGGGGTCGGGATAGACGGAGTACTGCTCGTAGTACTGGGGCTGGGGGAGGTCGTGGCGGACGTAGGGGAAAGTGGCGCGCCGGGGCATGGCGTGACTGTGGATGTGTTGCTGCTGCTGCTGCTGCCATTCTGTGTAGTGGGCGCTGTCGTCGATGTAGACGTCCTGAGGGTAGTTGTCATGCGGGTCTTGTTCGTAGAGCTCCTGGAGGAGGGAGTTTGGCTGACTTGTGTAGGGGAACCAGGCGGGGTCGTTGTGGATCATCAAGTCAGATTCCTGGAAGATGTGGGGGACAGATCCGATCGGGATATTGTGCTTTGGGTTGATATAATGAAAGTCGGATTGGTTAGGGGACGGAGTGCGCGGTGTGGAAGAAGCGTCAGAGAAGGACGGCGGGGAGGGATAAGCGTCGAATTGCATCCTTAGAAATTGGCAGAGCGTCGCAGCAACTGGTTTGCCGCTGCAGAGGTTATAAGAACAACGCTGTCCATTCCCATACTCGGAAATTCCTTTTTCAGTCGGAGCCCATCTCCTTCCCAGATTTCGGTTACTCTTTCTTTCTACCCGTACCACTATCTCGGATCCCCGGAACATCCCGCCTAACCGATCTCAGATCCGCCAAACACAAACAGATACACGGCCAAACACACAGTGACATAAGAGTGTGTCCGCGTTACGTCAACAGCACCCACGCACAGCCCCCCTCAGACCCCCGTGCCCACCTTTCACCTTCTTCCTCGTCCCCTCTCCGCCGGTCCACGTTCGTCGCTGTCGGTCCCTTCCACGGTGCCGTCCCGTGCGGACATGCACAAATGCGCTTTCATCGCACCCCCCCTCTATCGATCCGCCCTGCTCATCGCGTTCACGCACATCCTCGATCATCTCTTCCCCCTTATCTTACACTCTTTACTCCAGCGGTTAGTGCACCGAGATTGCCACCTCCCTCCTCCTCGGGCGCGTCTGACTCTCTATTTTTACATCCGATGAACAGCCTCCAAGGCCCATTTCACTCCGGCCGCATATGCTGTGCTCCATCCTTGCATCCTCTTTCATTGACTCTTCGCACGTGCACTATTTATGGAATCTCCAATCCATATTCTCATCCCCTTCAGCCCAAATGCTATATCCTATGTAATCGTCATGTTTCTACCGTGTGCATCAAGCCCAGTCAGTGTCTTGATGGATTGGCAACATCATCCACAGCGGTATTATAGAACCTGGCAGTGTGTCCTGGGAAGGGCATTGTAAGGAGGTAGGAAAGCAGTAGACGCGTGAACGGTAGCAGGGACGGTATGATCGCGACCAACGCGGGTACCCATCCGGTGCTATCCGCGATGAAACGCTTCACATATCTGCAACCAATCCCCCTTCACTGCATCCGGTAACTTGCTCACGTCCCGTGCTCGAACAAAATTGAGTATATCTATACCATCACAACAGCCTGCCATCGTTGCAGCGATCTATACCTGGCCTCGACATTGCTCTTCCACTCACCGCAGTAGATATCGCCCGTGTGATTTCGTACTGGCTGCGCACTGTAAATTACCCTTTTTCCTGATCCTGTGATGCTGTAGCGAAAGTATTAATGTGCCACATTCTCGCGCAAAGCTTCCTGTGTATACCGGCAAGCTCGTGCTGCTTTCGCATACATTTCAAAATCCTTGGGGTACATTTGGGGGTTGGTTCTCGACGCATCTCCGCACTGCCGTTCCATCCAATAATGAAAATGACGAGATACGGGTTATCAACAGTTCCCCTGGATTGTCCTTCGATGCTTCTCTCCTAGGTCCCCAACCTTGTGGTGGATCCTGTACCATAGCACAAACGCCGTGCGTCCGTCGACGAAGTGATTCGCACGTGTCTCCTCGTAACGATCGATTCCTGTGGTGTTCCTTTTCCTCGGGCATGCGCTGCAGAGAAATCGAATTGATGAGGATCTCTCACATCACTCACCGTTCAAACGTTCACCCATCGAGGCACGGCACCGCTCAGATATCGGTGTGAGCATATCCTGATCATCATCGTCATTGGGATGGCTGGCAAGCAAAGAATCGTACCATGGCCATGATCGCCGCCGTTTCACCAGCGGGACTAGAAGACGCCCAACCTCTCCGCGCTTCGCTGTCACCGCCCTCGGTCAATCCCAACCGCCGTCGCTCAAAAATTGCAATGCAACGCTGATCATCGATAGCTCGCATCGACACCACCGACGGGGATATGAATAACGTGGAATTTGGTTGTATCGGAAAGAGCGTCTGGCCGAGGGCGAACCCTACTCTTCATTCACCTCTGCCCGTGTAATGTGTTGTGTGTAAAAAGGTCACATTACCAATGAAATGAATTGCACATGGGTCAGCAGCATGTGGACGGGAGCGAGTGACGTCTGCGACTCTCGCGGCCCAATCGTATCTCAAGTGGCAGTCACCGGTAATGTATTTGAAAACGGGCCTTTCCGGTGGTGTTATCTTGCTGCCAAGGGGTACCCTCAGTGGATGAGATTGGGTGTTCTCCACACCACGTTCCCTCCCTCGAAGGTTATTTCAACATGACATGCGCACCTCAGTTGTCGTGCTCGGTAACTCCCTTGTTCCGTGCGGCCTGTTCCGTGCAGGAAGTCCGGCATCTGACAGAGTACACTCAGAGGATCTAGAGAGAGGGCGAGCGCATTTGGAAGGTCAACGGGTTCGAATAGGAGGGTTAGTTTGAAACTGTCTCGCAGGCAATACGAAACCGTGCTCCTTCCCCCTGACATCCCTTTTCGAGACTGAACGCATGCCAAGCCCCATTGCCATCGGGGCTTCCGATTCCGCTATCCCAACGTATGTGCATTCATGCTTCGATGGCTTCGATTGGCCCTCGAGGAAACCACCTAAACGTCAGGAGGACACACCACGACCGGTATTCCGTACGCCACCCGTCGTAATTCGACTAGCTTCCGAGGGGCGTGCACAGGACGGCACTACAGGGACGACCAGTTCCATTCACGTACTATTCATGGCGCGTCTGCGGCCATCGGATGGTGCGGAAGAGCAACTCCGCTGCCACTTTGCGCCAGGCGCCATGCGCGCAGCACCAAGGCGGGCAAAGGCTGCCGGGGTATCCTATCTTGCGAGACAACCGTGCCGGACAAGTCGGAATCGCTGTTTTGACAACATTAATGTTCGGTTCAGTGGTCCTCAGTTGCGGTTCCAGTGGAGTCAGTTGAAAAGTCCTCGGGAGGCAAGGCACGATATGGACATCGTCGTCTCGGCTTGTCGGCATGGACCGTCCACCGTGCCTCCGCGTCATCATTGTCCCAACAGCGACACTCGATACGATAAACGGACTTTATTCAATTCGCCGACCCTGGTGGTTCGTTCAGGGCTCTGACGAACCCAAGACGTCTGCGGGTTCTTTGCGTCTCCACACCAACTCAGCGAGCGTCTAGTTCTGCAGCAGGCTACATTGAGCTGGTCCTTGGTAGAGTATGAGGTCACCTGGTCATCGATCTCTCCGTTTCAGATCGATCGTTTGCCAGGCGCAGTCAGTCGACGACCACGTTAGACGCTTTTTTTCCACCTCTGGCAGCCTTCATTCATGCCACTGACGTATTTGATTCGAAAGCGTTTCATATTGACGCTCCCCACACGCTTCTCCGACGCACCCTTTGCCCGCCAGAAACCCCGCCCCCTTCGCACATCCACCCATGGCGCCACGACGTGTGCGTAGTGCGTTTGCAGGCCTGACCACTTTTTTCCAATTCCCTCGTACCTTTTTCTCTTTTTTTTCGCAGAAGCGCGCAGGGCGCCCTCCACCACCCCCTGCGACAAACACCGTGAAACGTTCCACGCCCACTCGCTTTCCGGCATCCGCGTCCGGTGCACGGTTTAAGTATTTTAACGGGTAAAGCGGTCACCTTGCGTGGGTCGTGTGGCAGACCCTGGCTTTCTTGCCGTCAGCTGGGTGCTCCTTCCTCTCTCCATTTTACCGTATTCGACTTGCCTCTCCTGCCACGCTTGCCTCAGGGTTACGTTGGCATATAAGGCCGCAAAGTCATGTCCAGGTATGGCATAGGGTGCTCGAGGTGGCCACAAACTCGGTGAAATTATTGGACACGCAATATAGTTGCAGTAGGCTGTGACCGAGTAGTGGGCGCGGAGCTGACCCGTCCTCGCACAATAATATTTGGTGTCGTCTCATGACCAGGCCCATCCCTGACGTGCGTGCGCATTATAATACTAATCTCCATATTCGTGTTAAATTTAATATCCTCTCACTTGAAGCGCCGTACGAATCCTTCTTCGAAAAACTCCCACAGAATCCTGAAAAAGAATTGTTCGAATTACAACAACTTGTACATACGCCGCCCTCGTTCGAAGAATAGGAAGGGAGAGGGAGGGAATAACTAGTGACGTTCAGTCACGGCATCCGGTAACTTGAGGTTTCGATACGACACTAATTGTTGTTTGGCAGCCATCGCAAGGGACACGATTATGGAAATACGTAATTAAAGCAGCATCGCTTTTCTTCTCTCAAGGGGGAGCGGGCTCGGGCGGCTTTACCGCGGACCTGACTAAGTACTAGGAGACGAACGCCAATTGGGGGACCTTGCAAGGCGAGCGAAAAACGCACACGAGACCGAAAAGGCGCGGTGAACCCACCGTCCCTGGCTCCAAACCCTGTACGTGTTTCAAAAACGCGCGTCATCCAGTTGTCGGCTCTCGCTCCGGTCACGCCTTCAAACGTTCAAGTCACGTCCATTGACAAAACGACCGTCCGAGCGATGACGTTCTCGCACGATGCGCAGCTCAGTCGCTCCACCTCGACCTTCGAATCCGATGTCGTGCTCTCCATTCTCCACACTTCGGCGGCAGCGCGGCGGGACCTTTTTTCCATATAACTAAACGCACACACGAATTCTCCGGGACGCAGATTCGGAGAGGGGGCGCATACGAAATTGGCTTAGAGTCATGCATCATGAATAACCAATCCGTCCCCGCAGGCAAGTGCGCCCGCCCGCCCGGAACTTAACATGGTCCTGTGGTTCCCTCTCTCTCTTACTATTATGATTTGCATTGCCCCCGTCGCTCTCTTTATTGGCACACCACTCCGAAAGAGGGAAGTCCGCCGCGCCCTCTCCTGACCCGCTATTGTGGATGGGCTTCGCCTTCCATTCGGCGCTGTAACAAAAGAATACGCAACCTTGTTGGGGTGCTGGAGAACGGAGATGTGATCGCCGCGGTCGTGCCTACGGCATACATGGAAAGCTCTAAAGTGCATTCAGACACCGTTTTGCGTTCGGGCCTGGGCATAAGGTCACGCGATACCGTCACCTGGTCTCCAACCACATGATATGATTGTTAAGGCGATAGTAAACAGTACGTATTAGATCGATCGGAGGAACACTAATAGGAGTTAGGTACTTTGTGCCCGCGTGATGGCAAGGTTTTGAACTACATGCTGCGATCAAAAGCTGTGCAATTGGGATATCCGTCGATGATATATGCGTGAATTACATCGGGAGGAGCAACACCGAGGAGGCATGTGTAATACTGGATGAATATCCCGGGAATGAATCGTGAGTGGAGCGACCGGGATTATTTGATATCATTTCAAGGACCCCGGGCGAGCTTGTTTTTCTCTTTGAGGTGACAGATGTGACGGATCGTGCCATTCAGAATGTCACGTCAAGATGAATATGTCCACAAACCAGTTTTGCATGGTTGCGGAATAGTGCGCAAGACGAACAAAGCGCAAATTCAAAGTGTCAAGTGCACGTGGCACTACTTCTTCCGTCCTTTGCGGGCAGCACCGGTAGTGGCAGGTGCGCCCATACCGCGCTTGGTACATTCTGCGCAGAACCAACGTTCCGGAAGCGGTTGCTTCAGGTTCACACATGGGAGGTGGAACTACGCACGGACGTGGTTAGTATTTGTAATCCGTGGAGTAATAATGAACGGGACACGACAATCGGTGCAACTACTTACCCATTGGTAGGGACAATCAGGGTTGTCACATGCGATCATCTCGCCATAGCTGAGTTTTTGGCAGAAACAGTACAGCTCCTTGTCATCACCGTCATCGCCTTCCTCACCCTCACCGTCGTCGCCTTCGCCTTCTTCAGCTGCTTGGGTTTCTTCACCAAAGTCGAAGTCCATGTCATCGACTTCGGATGAAACTCCGCGCTTCTTACGTCGACCGCGACCAGAAGCTGGAATGTATGATGACGGTGCAGGAGAGGGTAGCTTGATAGACCCTTGCGTTGTAGTGAGCTTACGTTCTGCAACTAGACATGTCATAGAATGCGCCACGATGGACATGGAAACCACATACTCTTGTGTGCACTTTCTTCTGTGCCACTCATTCGACTGCCGGCAGTGGCAGCGCCTCCGGTATTTGATGCGGGAATCGTAGCTCCGGAAAAGGCATTTCGAAGACTCTCATTGATGTGCGCGGCGGGATTTCTTCCGCCAAGAACATATCCCGACCCCGCTGAAACCCCGCCCGCGCCCGCTGACATAAGAGGCGCAGCGCCTGCGACGACGCCAGCTGGGTCTGGTTCCCCTTGCAATACCAGCACACGCCCGAGATCATAGTCCAATCGCGAACGCTTCCTCGACAATAATTCAACGATCCGTTCAGCCAACACGATCTTTTCATCAGCTATTATGGATAGCATGTTTTGTGCCTGCTTTATCTTCTCGGTGGGTGGTGGCGGCGAGAGCTTATCCTTCCCAGTCACCTCGCAATCGGCACGGAGCGCATGACGGATGAATTTGTGACTATCCTTTGCGATTTCTTGTTGTAGCTCTGGAACGGTGTTAGTTAGGAAAGTACTGGAAAGAACGGTAAACGTACCTTGCGATTGGGTCTCCTTTGAGCGAAGCTCTTGCAAGAGGAATTGAACCTCACTCGGTATGTTTTCAAGGGCTGCAGGCCTTGTTGAGTACGATCGCGCACAAATAGACCCGGAACTACTTACTGGCGATGAATTCGGATGCGATCGCAGCGGCTTCCTCTAAATTCTGAACTGAAGGTGTGCTCATGCTCGCCGTGAAGGACAACCCTCTGGGTCGGCATGGGTCGGCAACCCAAGGAATTTAATCTCCGCGATTATGAGTCAGCTACTTGTCAGTCGATAAAGAAAGGGTGCCAGCATCTCTCCCAGAGATAAATATGTGTGCGACTTTTTACGCCTGTCTTCGTTTCCTCTCCTGAAACATTCTAGTCGAGAGTCTTCTTCCCAACATCATCATGCCAGTGCAAAGGTTGGGAGTAAGTCAAAGTCTGCGTCGACCCGTATAACTTAATCGACCGATTGACCCAGTTTTGAACCAGTTTCTTATTTTTTGGACAAGTGTCAATCATTATGTAGCAACTGACAGAGCTAGCTCTACATAATACACTAAGGCGGGCGAGAAAAATACTCTTACGCACGCCCTACTTTCGTTTGGGGTGTGGGGCTCCGTTCGCTACTTGGTGTCCCCGGTCTAGTCAGGGGGCCTGGGTAGCTTAATACCCACTAAAACCTCAATGTTGGTGGGCCAGTTTCGTGGTAGGGATTCAGGGTTTGATATGATTGGGGTCCAGGTGTGGAAGACTTTCGCCATGGTGTAGTTTTTCCTGTTTGCTCTTGCTAGTCTGTGATCGATGTCTAGTCTGCTTGAAATGGCGGAACGCCATTTCGTTTGAACCAATTTCTAGCGCAGCGGCAACCCTGAATCTCCTTTTTTGCTAGCTGTCCCTCCAATCACAGCTCTCAAATGGCCCGTAGTACTAGAGTCGTCAAGGAATAACGTTACATACTGAGCTGCAAATGGACTTGAGCTCGTCTGTACCTTTCGGTTAACCACAAAGATGGCGTTCCCTCGGTCGTGGTATCTCCCAGAAGTTCCGCCGCCACAAGTACAGGCCCGACGGTCCGCAGTTGACAATTACGTGACTCAGTGGGATTGTCCGAATCAGCAACCCGTAAGCGCTGATCAATGAGTGCTCGATGAGCTGGCGAGTTCGTTTACCCTTTTTGGAGTTGCTTACGGTCGGTTTGGCCTGTCGGAAAAGGGTGCAGGTAGACAAGCACTACGTAGCTTGTGGTTTCTGCTGAATGATCGCATCACTGCCAGTCACAGCTGCGCTTTCGTCTCCCTGTCATCGGAGTCGCGGCGTACTACGTAGTATGCGGGAGTCGGTTGGAGCAGTCGTTGCACAGTTACAAGGAACGAGACCTACCATCTTTCGAATGCTGTTCACCAATCACGTTCGAAGTTCTTCTTCCTCCTAACCTGCATTGTCGTGGTCTCCGGCTCCCGCGGGGTTGCATCCCACCCATCATCCTGCCTTCATATTCCCAACATCTCGTCGTCTTTGCAATTACCACACTCGGTCGATAGAGCGCCGCAACGGCACCGCCTTTTGTAAGATTGTCCACTATCAACCATATGTATGCGAGTTTTCACCATAGTCACAACCCCCCCGTCCCGATTCTTCGCATCAATCACTGAGAAACCTTTTCTTGTTGCATAAGAAGCCTCCTCGCTGAGCTTTGGTGGAAACTTAATCACTGTCCAGCTCAGCGACGCCGGTCATTTGTTAACGCCCTGCGCATAGCCTCCCGTTTCATTCCGCAATTCTTCACTCACGCCCGCCAATCGTGCCAGATGTATCTTCATATCGCACGGACGTCCTTCTTGATATTTTTCGCGATGAGATTGGAATCAGACGCAAAAGCGTCCGTACCACCGGTTCGAACAGTACTGGTTCACTAGTGCATCGCATGAATGATGGACGTCGTGCTAGCGTGCACCCACCAGTCACTAGTCACTAGTCACTCACGTACCGCGTGGATGAGGACATCGTCGGATGTCGTTCGCATCCTTTACTTAAATGCGTGCCACACCTACAATCTTCCGAATGCCCTTTGGGGAGCGTTGTGCGATCAATCAGCGATCAATTAAGATTCGGTACCACCGTGACCACGAGGGTACCACGAAAGGCCGTTATGGAACCGTGCCCAGACGCCGACACTGGTATAAGGAACCATGACAGCTTCTTCAGCCCCTCAACGTTCAGTGCAGTGTCCTCAGGTGCTTCGCTCCACGCTTCTGTATCCGACGTGGCACCTCCGGTCTCCGTTTCTGCCAGTGCGAACCCCATCTGACCTGGTCTTCTTCGCCGCAAAGGCCCCGCTGTTGTTGTCAAAGGATCCGAGAGTTTCAAGCTGCTACAAACGATTCGCCGAGGTAGTAAGGTACGTTGTGACCTAGAGCGGTCTCGGAGTGAACCATAACGCTGCGGCGCGAGGGACGCTCTAGTCAGAGAAGGGGGTGACTCTTGTGGGACTGGAACCTTTTCGCGACTTGTAAAGATACCGGACGGAGCAAATGGCACAGGGACGCGTATGTAGTATGTCACCGCGTTCTTGCCAGAGGCGGTACAGACATACATTCGTATTGAATTTTCATTGATGGGCTGAGCACCTATGAAGAGCAAATGAACTCGATTGCTGTACCCACTCTTTGGAGCCTGAGGTACCAAAATGAAGCCGGGCAAGGCCCGCGAATCCTTCCAGATAAGTTGGAGCTCCGCGTTTCTTCCCATCTCTACGAGGTGCGTGTGCGTATTGCATGACGACGGTACCTTTTTCTTTTTCCTCACTTTCCTAATTGAATGCTTCCGCGGACGGGCGATTGAGCGAGACAAAAAATATGGTACGGAGGCTTTGACGCGTTATCAGATCCGACGTGAGCAGATTCGGGGGAGAGAGAGGGTCAGCCAAATGACGCGAGTTCAGATGCTGGGGTGCAAGTACAGATGCTGTCAATGTCACTGGACGCTGGACGTACGTATGACCGCCGCCTCCGGCCGCACAGGGGACAAAGTTGGGAGATCGACACAGGCCATCGATCGGGTGCAAATTGTTTGATTCGACTTTTTTTTTGGGTCGACCGGTGGTGCGCTACTGCCATTATGTCAGTTGCAGTGCCTTTGACCACACAATCACAATGCATGCGCAGTGTCAGTCCTAGCAATTGCAGCCACTGACAAGGAAGATATAGTTCTAGGAAATACCCGGCGAAGTCCGTGTGTGATACATGTGAGAACGGAAGCATCCGGTGGCGAAACCAAATGGTGTGGCTTGACCAAGGAAAATATATAGGCGCCCGACTGACGTCGATGAAAAACACATGCGGAAGTAGGGACATACAGTACGTGGGGGGAATGGTGAAACACTGACCAGGAAGAAAGTGCCATACATACTATGGTGCTGGTCACATAAGCGTCTCCTAACGCCCGAAAATCAACATAGCCGCCGCAGTGTAGTTGGTCGATATCTACTGCTAACTGTTAACCAAGCCTTTCCGATGGACTGTGTTAGCCTACTGCACGTATCCTGAACATTCCGCCGAGATAAAGCCGCTCACCTCGAGCCGGAGTGTCTCAGAGTATACGCTTGAACGGTCAAATGAGAAGACAACTCGGTAGCCAATTTACGAGCCGGAAATAGGAAGATAGGAAGTATGTCATATGCCATTCATCCCACAGGTTGGCGAGGGCAGTCGCACAAGAACTCAAAGTTGCGCCTAGCTGGCGTATCCCTGTGTACCCCCAACTGGAACATTAAACGGTCGAAGCTCTTGATAAGAGTGCGCTCAGAACTTGAGAAGCACACCGTGGGGAAAAGGGCACGACTCATGAATGGACTGGCTAAACGAAAACACAATTTGGGAGTACTCGCCAAGGGTTCAGGGTGGTCGTAAGTCGTGTTCGAGTTCCAGAAAAGCAAAACGTGAGGAACTCAACCTTGTTTGCGTATTTGACAAGTGGAAAAAAAGACCGTTGGACCAAACATGAAGACGTGAGGTTCGTGTGAACGAGTATAACGAAATCACACCACCTGGCATGTTTCTCAACCTGTGCTGGGCATAAGGCGGGGTAGAAGGTTGTGCAGAAGAAGGTTGTTGTGATCGCATTGGGTATGGAACTCGGTCCGTGACAACCATGCGTACGGTGGAAAGACTACCTTGCGCGGAAGCAGAAAATGTCAGATACATCGACTTGAACTTGCGATTTCTCGGTTTGTGCTCTGAATTTCTGTGGGTGTCGATAACGTACATTGGGCTAATTGCTGGGAATTGAACTAATCCTCTTCTAGAGTTCCATGACCTGTTCCACTCGATGAAGTGACAGGTGTCAATGGGTGCTTAGCCTAAGCAACGATAAGCCTATCTTTAATCGAAGAAATTCACATGCTGTGCCTCCCCACAACATATAAATGATTCCCGACGGAGAACCCCGGGGTGCACGCCGCCCGCCAGAAATGGCAAGTACGTTGGTGGAGTAGACGCGAGTGACCCGCGCGCTGTAAATTTCTCGAGATATAGTACTCAAGCGTCTTTAATCCAACTTGAAGAAATTTACTTACGTGCTGTGTGTTGAAGAATGGCATGAAAGGATTCCATGCAGAGACTGGGCCGTGAGAAGATGTGGTAGCACAGCCACACAGCATTCAGTGCGCGAGGTAGTCAGTTGCTTCGTCCGATAGTTGCTAGCTACACACTACGATCGCTCAAGCCGTACTCCACTTGTTTGGTGTATCTAAACCCAAGTCATCGGCATTTTCTGGTTCTTGCAGAGCTGATATATCTGCGCGCTCGTGACCAAACACCATGTCGTTCGAGCATGCTTCGGTCACGAAAGGTACAACTCTTGCATCCGCTTACCAATTCCTGCTTAGAGGATGTGGGTTTCAGGACTTATGATGGGATATGCTTTGACGTCTATCGTGTGTGGAATATTTGATGTCAAGCACTATCTTCATCTACAGGTTTGGCATTTCCTTTTCACCAATCAAGTTCTTTTTGACAGCTTCATACTCTCCTCAGCTCGTTCCACATATTTCGCATCATCATCAGGTAATGATATGTTCCATTCCAAATTCTGAAGGGCAGCTGAGCCTGAAACAGTGACCCTCTGTACAGTATTGGCGCCTCGCTACCCATCATGTTGCATTTTCAAACTCAAGTGACCTGCTGCTCGCCGAACTCCTCCTGTATGGTGTCGGGATAAATATAGAGCGTCAATTCGGAAGTGTCAAGTTTGCAGTGTGTACCATGTCGAAGCGAAGTTGTTCGAGATTGACCAAATTTTCGTTCACCAGTCCTTTGCCATCGTTTCCACATTGATGTCGACCATACTCGAATTTTTGTCGCTTATTCTACTTCACCGCGTTGGGATCAATCATATATCCCCTGGACCAACGGCGGCGGTGTTCAGCATACTGTACCAGTGGTACAGATTGGTCCCTCCTGCATACCACTTTAGAATTTTCGGTGTTCCGTTGAGTAACAAATCATTCACGTATATACTGGCGTCCCAAGTGAGTTTTCTATCTGTCGCATCGTTCCGCTATTGATGGTGACAAGCTTGCATTAGGGCATGTCCCAGGTTCGCTGGCATCTGCATGCCTCGGGTTGCTTGTGGGCTTCATATACCGCTCGGAGTTGATTAATATCAAGACATGGCGTGTCTCACCGGCCGTTATTCGGTTCTCTACGCGTTTCCTTCTGCCCTTGGTTGGGTCTACGCGTCCACCGCGTCTCTTGAACCGTGCACGTCCCGAACCGCGGGAACCAACTGCTGAATCGGTCAATGAAGAAGTTGTCACTACTGCTCGACCTCCTGCACCAACGACTCAGACAGATAGTGCACCGTCTCAGGTTCAGGGAGAGGCGGGCAGTGTCGTGCGCGAGTGGGTGAACGAGTTGAGGGGTAGGACAGAAGATCCCGCAAGAATACGGACACCCAGCGAAGCCGAGATTTCACAAGTCGCTGCAATGTTCCCTGATATATCAAGAGAGTTAATAACCAGGGCACTTCAACGAAGGTGTGTACAAAATCAGCCCAACTGAAACTTTAGCTGATATGCCACATCATTAGTCCAAATATCGAGGTTGCCGTGGAGATTCTTTTGCATGTCAGGTGACAGAATAGTAGACCCTTCTTTTTGTGTCACCCATATCAGTCGTCCTCAGTGCTTCAACCATAACACATAACTGACACCGTCGGAGATTGGAGATCTACCACTAAGCTGCCAACTCTGGATCTTCTCCCTCGAAGGCTTCACCCTCCTCGTCTTCAGTCACGAAGGCCGTCATGGGGACAGAGTACAGTCTTATCACGGACTAGCGAACTAAACGTCAATAACCTGGAAGTCACTGAGTAATTCCACATTACCCTGTTAGGATCCTTCACGAGTACATACTTGCCCTCGGGCATTTTCATGCATAGGTCTGTAATGGTTCTAACGATCCCCCAGCCATTGGAAACGGAAACATTGAGCTGGCTGGCAAAGTCTGTGGGGCGCATCGAAGCAGTGCTAAGGATGACATGTCGAGTGTTGTCCTTGGGATTGACACGTGAGATGTATCTGCAACCAGATAATCGCGCAGTCAGTCTAGGCACTGTTCGATCGAGCATGCGGAGCAGGTGTGTTCTTTTACGCACGCACCCTATTTTCATGAGATCGGCGCCTGCCAATATGCTCTGGACCGCCCACTTTGCCAGTTTACAACTGTTGTTTTTCATCTCCGTTGCAACGACAGCGCCGCGTTGAGAGTCCAACTTTGAGCGCCAATCCTGAGCTCCGCCCGCACCCTGAGCACGAGGGTCAAACTCGTTCAGGGCTCGGATCGTCACAAGGCCGTGGCCATCGGCTGGATTCCCGGCACTAGGAACGTATGCGTCAACTTCTGTGCGTACACAGATTTTGAGGTCCTCGTCTTCAGTAATGCCAAGATCGAAAATACGGTATCGATAACCACACGACGCCAAAGGTTCCGTTTCTTCTGGGCCATAGAACGGGTTAGGGTGGGCAAAGTCTTTCGTCACGTTTTCTTGTACAGACTGGAACCCGAAATTTTGGTTGATGTAGGTGGCCTCCAGTGATAGCGACGTAGCAGAGTTGATCGACGGAGCTTCGAGGACAGCAGTCTTGTCAGCTGGATTGTTGGGGTTGGGAGGTGTGGGATCCTGAGGAGGATCAGACGCATTTTCGTTGACAGTGACCGTGTCGAACGGGCCGCCGTCGCGTTTGTCGAAGAAGAGGTTGTTACCCTCGCGGAGAATGACAATGTCCCAGGGATACACCGACCGGGGAGCACACATGAGTACAGAAAGGATGACATCGGTGGCGTAGACCGTTGCGGTGCTTTTGGCTACGAGCTACACGATCGAGTTCAGAAATTTTCGGTGAGAAATATTTAACGCATATATACCTGTTGGATGACTGGGTCATCAGATGTTGTGGTATTATATTTTATGCGATCCACAAGTTGAAGTGCTCGCTCGGTTTTGGTCGTGACGCGGTCATAAGACTTTTCATAGGCAAATACTCGTCCGTATGTGTCGCTTGTATAGGACGAGAAGATTCAATAACCGCCAAGGAAATCTATGATAGCTCACTGACATATCCTCTGCCTCATCCACTTCTAATTTGAGCTTGGCCAAGCGATGGAACTCGATCTCTTCCAGCATCGACCACTGAGGTGAAATGGCGACAGATGATTCCCGAGTACGATTGGTCTGCATAAAATTACATCACATCAGCGACCGAATATGACGAACAAGAGAGAACGAGCGTACTTTCTCCCAATCTCTCCAGCCCCTCCGACCACCACGCTGGGCTGCTCCTCGGCCGCCTGTGACACCACCACGAGCACCTCTTTGAGCACCCCTTGCAGTGAAAGAGTTGCCGCCGCCGCGTCCAGACCCTCTTCCCCTATTAAACGCACCGCGACGGGGAGGCGCAGCCTTGTTATCGACCAAGGAAAAGCTAGACTCATCCTCGACATGGAAGTATGCAAACGCATTCGCGGTGCCACTGCCAAAGGCCTGAGCACCTTCCCTCTTCGATCTCCCCGTCACACCACGTGTGTCGCGGGTGTTTGGAAGGCCAACAGCAGCCTGGCGACCTTCGCTTGTAGTGTCGTTCCAGTCTGCAAACCGGCCGAGCTTGTCAGATTTCGAGTACGGTGCATACGGGATGTCTTTGAATTTGAACTGTTCGGGAATGTTTGATGGAGAGGGACCCCATCCTCCATCTGGATTATCGTGAATTGGTGGTAGAGTGAACGAGGACATCTTGTTCTCGCTGATGGTAGATATCGGATTGGCTTGAGGATTATCAACAAATTTTGACAGTACAGCGTGAGAAATGGCACTTGCACTTCGACAGACATGAAGTAGGTTCGTTCACCAACAATTAATATTGGGACTAATCATTGGGCTTTAGTGTTGTGCGAGAAATCAACAAGATTAATGAGCGTGAGCTTGAACTAGGTACTTCTGCTTCATGGCACGACGAATACAAGGGTGAGGCGTCAGAAATGCTCCGGTGTGAGGATTCTCAGCATGCTCTGTAGACTCTGCCTACATCTTCATCGGTGGTCTTCACCTTGACCTCACGGAAGGCGATGTTATTGCAATTTTTTCTCAGTAAGTCGAAAGTCCTCTTGTTCACCATACGCGGCTCCAACTTTGAAAGGTACGGGGAAGTTATGGACGTGAATTTGCCTCGGGATAAAACAACGGGGAAAACGAGGGGGTTCGGTTTCCTTATGTACGAAGATCAGCGATCCACGATCTTAGCAGTTGACAATCTCAATGGCGCCAAAGTTCTTGATAGAACTCTGCGTGTCGATCATGTCAAGAACTACAAGCAACCCAAGACAAAGGGGGAAGACGGCGAATGGGTGGAACCGGAGGACCAAAGTTTAAATGCAAAGCCTGAAATGATTATTGGTATGTCACCGTCTTCATTTGACGACACTCGGCTAATATCAGTGTTGTTCAGAAGAGGCCCACGCTTCTGATTCAGACGCGTCGTCTACGTTCTCCATCGACCCCGAAGATCCTATGAGAGATTACCTGTTGGCCCAGCGCAAGGAAATGAAGGCACTCAAAAAGTCTAAGAAATCCAAAAAGGACAGACGCAAAGACGAAACGCCCGAAGAACGTCGCGCGAGAAAAGAACGAAGGCGAGAAAGGAAGTTGCGGAAGGAGAAGACGAAATCAGAGGGCGTGAAGGGAGTGGAAGATTTGTTGGGGAGCCTGGCGAGGCAAGAGTCGCGGCGGGACAGACAAAGGGATCATCGAGATACACCTGACAGGGACTCCGACCGTTCAAGAGACCGGCGGCGTTCACACACACCGGAGCAGGACATTCGTATGAGGAGTCATATTCCTGAACGAGATTCACGGCGTTCCCGACCGTCCGAGCGCAGGGAGAAGGACGACAGGTACGACGATTGACGCGGCAGGGTTTCTGATCGTGATAGGAGAGCTAGAGAATGGCTCGATTGGGGACTGTGTTGTATCCTTTGTTTCAGCTACTGCCGATAAGCCAGTGCCTGCGTTCGACATTCGATTTGACGGTACTTGTTGCCTCGTCATTGTCTGATGACGAGACGCCATGAATAGATGGTGCAAACGCTCGCATTCTAGCCAAGGTCCTCGCTTGTCAAGTGATGCGCGGTGAATCATCGACTTCCCCCTGTAGTGGTACGACGCCCTAGGGGGTTTCCTTTTTGCGTTGACCTGGGCGGGTTATGGACGGACACACCATCACCGCACATAGTGGGGAGTTCGTAATTCCAACCTGCGGTTACAGCATGTTTCCACGCGCTTTGTGGGATCGCTTGGCCAGTGATTAATGACCAGTCCACCCCTGTACCATTTGTTGAACATGGCCATTGACAGGTATGTTTTTCTTGCCGCGACAACGCCAGACGCTATTGCTTGTTTGACATTTGAGCCACGTCTTCCACTGACGAACGATCTTCGACAAGGGAACCATGCGCGTAAGTGACTGCCAAACCCTTCGGCGATCAATCGTTGAATGATGCTGTTCATCGAGGGCTTTCTACTGGGAATCGAGATCGAGCGTCGACACCATCTGATGGAAGTCGTTGCGTAGTGGCTGGTGATCAGGCCATCCGCCAAGGTTAGTGGTTCGTCAGATCAGCATATATTGATGAGTTCGTACCAAAGTCCAAATACTGTTAGGCAGCTGCATTGCAGTCTCAACTCCTATCTCGACATTTGGGTGTTCGTCACGGGTCCGGGGGAAAGGCGATCGCCGCATCTATGTCGTCATAACGCGATCATGTTTGTTTCCATGGAGACTGATGGTTGACAAAGATAAATTTGTTGATAAGATAACGACCCACCCATGGCAGTTGGGCAATGGCCGACTCGGAGTCATTGCCCGCATTCTAACTCGACCCATCCTTATTAGCTTGCTTGACATTCGGTCGGGTGGTCGACAGTGGGTTATACACCAGCTCATAATGTCTTGGCTCGTATTATGAACGTGCATAAAGGTGCCATGACAACGTTCATTTCCACCTCCACAATTGAGCAACGCAACGTGAGAGTAGTGGGTTTTTGGGCTCCGACGTCGCATCCGCAAAGCAACGTCCAGGTGCTTCAGCGACTTTCATTGCTTGCCAGACCGTGACTCTATCATGGCTCCAGTGACGCGCTCCTCTGCCCCATCAACGCCCGCAAGGCCACGCGTGAGTACTGGTTCGAGTGGTCTAGTAACACCTCCCAGCGCTGGTACGCGCCGTACACCCCGTTGCACACAGTGCCACCGCCCCCGCGCAGGGCATCCTCGCTCCGGTTGTCCTTACGTCGACGCGTCAGTTTCGAGTCCTACATCCTCATCTGCCACAAAACCCGCTTCCAGGGCAGCGCAGATCGCTTCAGCAGCGGACGATTCGATCTCGGAAGAACTCTCCTCCCTCCACATAGTCAGTCCGACAGAGGAGAGCAGACGCGCGTCCATGCCACGCACCGGGAAGATGTTACAGCGGAAGCTGTCGGTGCGATTCGCTCTCGTCCCGGAGCAGACACTTGCATCCCTGAGTCCGACCGACACGCAATTGGTGGAGCAGTTACTCCAGCCTGGCATGATCAGCGATGTCGTGTCGCCGCAGGATAGGGTGGAACACGTATTGGAGTGGCGGAGGACGCTCGACGACCCCGATCTGAGCAAGGAGGAGCCCGTGGAAGTAAAGGCGGAGCCCTTGTCTAATAACACGGTCTCCCCGCTTTCTCGTCGCATGCCTTGCACGCTTTCTACTCCTACGGCCAGCCTTACGACCACGGAGCCGGTCACTGACCAAGGCATCGGTGGCTCGGCTCTCAATATGAACGAGACAGTTTATCTACTTCCCGAGCCCAATCCCGATGTCAAAAAAACAAAACCGCTCGGTCGTTCGATGAGCTTCGAGCAACGCTCCTTGTTTATGCAACAGCTCAGTCATTCCTCCAGCATGGCACCCGCTACGTTAGTCTCCCTCCCACTTGCAGATGTAGACAACGTGCGGAGTGCTGCAGAGAAAGTTGGATTCCATGTCCGCGTTCTTCCAAGCGGGGAGAACAATAACAAGTGGGTCGTTCTTGGGACCGAGGAGGAGGCAATCGATCTCTTGGCAGAAAAGTTCCTCGAGGAAGAAAAGAGGAGTACGAGGGTCAAGGGGAAAGGCGGAAAATTAACGGCGGTCGCAGGGGGCGTGGTCTTTGGTGCAGTAGCCACCTGGACTGGCCTCGCATTTTCTTGAGAACGTAGAGATCTTACATCCTATCCGGCTGCTTCAACTTGTACGTACGTATCATGTATTCATAGTGTAGTCAATTTCCAAATGTTGCTACTGTCGATCGTTTTAAACATGCGAAGAACACGGTAGACTCTCATATGGGCAAGTGGGAACAATATTAATGAACGTGCGCACCTATCGCGCACTCGTGGTTATCATATATAGGACACATGTTCCCGCAGATATATACCTAAAAGAAACAAGCGCGCGACAAGCAAGCTTGTCCGGAACATGCGCAGCATACATAAGAAAAGTCGGCCATTAAACGTGCTTTGTTCGCATGTCCATGCATGTCCCCTGCAGAAATAGAAATCACGGTGGCACTAGGGTCCAGCAGAAAAGCTGGATAGCCTGGATTTGGAATGCGGTCTCTTGATATGGTCGTGGACTTCCCTGACGTGCCGCCTAAGTGATTGTCGACACATTGGTTTCTTGCATTGATTACATATCACATGTTCTGGGCGAGCATGAAGAGGGTGGTGATGTCGACGGTGATTGGAGGGTGGCGGCGCCCGCCCTGGCATAGGGACCGGCACGCAGGGACCGACATTACCTAAGCCTGCGGTGTGGGCCTGAAACATTGAGGAAGCGCTAACCTCAGGGAGAGCTGGTAGATACGACGAGACCGGCATTGGATGCCGAAAGTAGTCTGTATCGCGCAGAAAAGTGGGCCGTATGGGCGCTCCTACAGCATGGCGGTTGTCACCTCGTTGGGCGTCCAGATATGTCAGCCCGGACGGGACTTGGCTTCTATTGAGTCGCGTGAAGGCCGCACTTCTTTCGTTCCAAGCTGTCTGTGGCGCATACGCATCAGCAGTCACGGCAACCGCAGCAGACCGCCAGGATCTCGAATGCGGATAGGCAGAGTAATCATAAATCGTAAGAGGTATGGGCGTGCGATCCGACACGGCTTGGTGATATGATACTGCTGCATGGCCAAAATTTCTGAGAAATAATTAGCGGCCGAATGAAAACGAAATTCGAAGGACTAACTCAGCGATGCCTGAAACAGCGGTCAGCGAACCATCATTATTATTTCCAGTGATGGATGCGACCGCAGACGGCCATTCATGAAGGTCGACGGGAACACCTGTACTAATGAAATGGTCAGGAAGGAGGAACACCCGGAATCGTCCATACGCACTAGGTGAGCATCGGCGTGACGTCGACGAAGGCGGCAGAATTGACAGGTGCGATCTCGGAGTAGAGCGAATCGGAGCTCTCCTGGAAGCCCGAATAGTAGAAATCCCTATTCATAAACAGGCATCAGAGAGAACGTTCCGCCGCGATGTAGAAGTTCCCAACCGGTTGTTTTGCATCGTTCAAAGTGCAATGAGGTTACGAAAGTGAGAAGGGAAGGAAAGAGTAATACTTTGGAGTGAAGCATTCTGACTTTTAAGTTCCAACACCTTGCGGGTGACACAGCCTCAAAGGCGGTTGGGTCAAAAAATGACCCTCAAGCTGGAGAGATCGGCACGGAGTGACCGAATAAGTTGGATCAGAAACATGGTTATCGGAGGCCCGTAAGCATAATGCCATGCGGCGGGGATTCACATTCAGGAGTGAAATGGATTTAAGCAGGAGAGCGGGACTCCATATTCGTCTTCATATCAGCCTGCCTCGCGTTGAAGACTCGAGAACGCGTCGCGGCAAGCTTTCGAGGCGGTCACGGACCTAGTGGGGTGCAATCTCATCTATCACAACTTTAACCAGAAATGGGTAGACACAGTTTTATGGCGATGTGATATCCGGCTGAAAAAACACGGAGATTTTATCCGGAAAGGAAATGGTTATGTTCCGTTGAAGACTCACGATGCTGGTGATTGGCAGGTTGTGCCAACTCCACCGAACTTGTCGGCGATTTTATGTACAGATTGGAAGGAAGGACCCTGCGCGGCATACCCCAACTCGGACGGGAGATGGTGGGAATTAAGAATATGCTGCTAGAAGCCGCCAGTGATGAAAAAACGAGGGTGCAGATGCGGCTCTGCCTTCGGTGAGACATTACGAGGGAGGTATTACAGAATCACGGATCTACCAATGGCCTGAGGACTCCGCGCGGTGGCTGCCATGTAGTAATTTGGTGCGATGGCATGTCGCGCACGCTGATGGTCTAGGTGAAGTCATCGGTGATTGAAGGTAACCTTGTCTGCCAGTGTGACATCGTATCAGATCACGTGCCGTGGTGTATGCGGTGCCTATTGACATAACAGGAAATGTCAAGAGTAGCTCACCTGAGGTTGCATGGCACCGAAGTTAATGTACCTACCCTCTGAAATCCACAATGTCTTTGAACTCGTTCGACTCGTATGAAACATACACACAAGGCGCCGAGCAGGACCAACAAGGCGATGGCGACTTGCCCACCTACGACGATCTTGCCGCCCAACACAGCCCCAATTCGCGGTGCGTGCAACAATGGGCAGCTTGAGGTAGACCTGAACATGTATGCAGATTTGGTCGGTGGAGAGGATGGATTGAAAAAAGGTGGAGTACTCTCTCGATCAGTGAAAATGTTTCGACCCTGCATTGACACGAGCCTAGGGCCGCAGAGCGCTATGCAGACCTCACCCCAGAAGAACGGGCACGCCGACGTGCGCGAGGCTGGGGTGGCGATCAGGAACAACCTGTATCCGTAAGTGAACTCCCCGGCGTCCCCGATTCCGTCTCTGAAAGACGGGGGTAGGATATCCAAGGAGATGTTCCAAATACGCCTTCTGCATCTGGCGGGTCTCGTTCTGACCAGAGTCGTGCTGCGCCAGCCCCATTGCGTATTCGTATAGATCGTGATCTCCCCGATCTCCCTGCTTCTTCTTCGCAACCCGATCAGGGAATATCTAACCTGGAATCCGCTGTTTCTGCCTCGCCAACGGATCCTCTTTCTCAATCGCAGCAAGACCTACAAGGAACGGCTTGTGAAACCCTCCTACCTACTCACTTGCAACTTCATCAATTTGGCTCGCGATTTCTTCCACACACGACGTCGCCCATCCGATGTATCCTTCCCATCAATCGCGACCGTTTGCTGCTTATTGGCACAGATAATGGCCTCTCGGTCCTAGATATGTATCCTATGGAGTGGGCGAGTGACGGCAACGTTGGGATCGTTCACAAGGGCCCCGGAGACGCGCAGGCACGTGTAGTATGGACAGGAGAAGCGTGCGTGGTCTTCGACTAAATTAACGTTTCGTACTCAATTTCGCTTGCTATTTTATTTCAGAGTGCATCAAATGTCCATCCTCGAGCACGAGGACATAGGCGAGGGAACCCCGCAGGGTGTTGTCCTGGCATTGGTGGGGCCGGATCCTGACGCACCGTCCGCTTCAAGCGGGAATCAGGAATCATTGCGGACCCTGAGAATGTACAATCTAGCCAGTCTTACGAACCTCACAAAATGGACGATCGCTCAAAAGGTTTGTACATCACTCCATCGTCTTACTTGCTGTGTTTGACCCTCGGCTCAGGGCACAAATCCTGTGGACCTTCGCCGAGCTTCTGACTGGAACATCCAACAAACTCCTGTCAAAAAACACCGCCCAGCAAGCAGTATTACACGAGGTTTAAAACACCTCATCGACTCTCCAACCCGTACACAGCAACCCGCAACCTCCTACGAGTCCTACCTTGCTGTCCCGAGTGCGAAACGACAAACCATCACCGCCTCGGCTGACGCATCATGGGATGTTGTCGATGATCTTCCGCTGCGGTGGGCCACCGATTTCGTACCGCTTGCGAGTGCCGGTTCCCGGTTGGCAAGTACCAGTGTTATTTCATATGCCTTGTGGCATGAGGGTGGAGCTGGGCCTGGCGGAGGGAGACATGGACGACGAGCGCTCCTTGCGGTCGCCACCAAGTACAATATATTCTTGTACGAGACCCCAAAAGGAGAAAGGGCGTTCCATTTTGTAAAGGTGCGCTCATTTAGTCTGCTTTGGTTTTTTAATGAAATTCTTATGCATTAATTTGCGGACAGGAATTTTACACTCCAGTCCAACCCCGTCAACTTGTGTTCGTACACCAGTTGGTAGACATCACCCGATCACAATCCGAGAGTGTTTCACCGAAGCAGACGGGATATGGTCACGCTCGCGGTGCATCCTCTGATTCCCATTCCTCCTCTCACAGCAACCGCCCTTCCCCCTCAAATCTCACATATAGCGCACAAATGGCCGTGTTCGTCGTGTTCGAGAAGAAGGCAGGGATCATACGCATCGCAGATGCGGCGGTAACGGAGGTTGAAATGTACGACGCTGGAAGCAACGGCGGCATTTTAGGCGGTGGAAGTTTCATACCCGCAAAAGATTCTCTAAGTGTCGGCAGCTCCCTCGGCTCCAGGCGTTCCCGCGCCTCGATCGATTTCATGGCCTTCAAGGAAGGAAAAGGCGCCTGGATCCTCCCATCCCTCATCGATCTACCCGCAGCGCAGCTGCCCGGCAGAGACGCCTCTTCCCAAACGTCGGTCTATGTGCTTACGAGGGGGAAGAATACGCACATCGTCCCCGGGCCCCTCCCTGCGATTATCCAGCACGCCCCGCCCATCCACGCCCTCGTATGGTCCTCCTCCCCATCGAGCGTCAGCGCGCGCGTGTGCGTCCCACAGACATCGCGCACCGCCAAGTCTCAGCCCGAGAACCCACCTTTTCTCCAGCTCATCGCGTTTGGCGAGGACGGCGTCGAAACACAGGAAATCCCGCTCGCAGCGCTCGTCGGCAGCACAAAAGGCAAGGGCAAGGGCAACGGGGTGGCGCTGGCGGATCCGCGCCGTGGACAGTCGTTCATCGGCGAGACCGGTTTCCTGGCGCAGGGTGGACATTGGCATCGCCTCCCCTCCGAGATCACGGCGCCCGTAATGGCACGGACGGATTCGGCGGCGTCGGTGCAGTCATTTGAGAGCGTTCATACCGAGGAAGTCGTCAGGAGGCTCAAGGAGGAGGCTGGGGTGTACGGGTGGCTGAGAAAGTCGGTCGAGGACTGGCGGGTGTTCTGGGTGGGAGGAGACACGCGCGACGTGGAAGGACACAACGAGGAAGATGACGGCGTCCTCGTGTGACGGCGACCAATGGTGGTGACTTTTGCTGGACAATCGAGCTCTAAGCATGTTGCCCTCTTGATTTCTCGTACGGTGATCTGAACGGATAGATGATGGAGAGCACGCATGTATAAATATTTCGTGACTGATACTGTATCACTGACACCAAAAAAAAAAAAAGAAAGGTCCAAAACAGCGAGGGCAGGTGCACTAAATATTACAGGTGCTGGCAGTACCAATGGTAATGTAGCGAATGTCCATGAATGGGGGGGATCGTCAATGCAACAAAGGACCACAAGAGACGTAGGAAGAGAGAAGGGAGAAAATCCCTTTATATACGCATTAGGCGAAATATCAACAGTCCCGGCCACGTCGCTACGCTGCATGTATCATGAATTCGCGCCTCTCCTACCGGCGAACGAAGACCGACTGGACTCGTCCAGTGATTGCCTGGGTTTTTGACCAGACTTCGACTCAGGTCGAGAGGACATTGGCCGTCGATCACGGATCACGACAAACGATCGACCGGGCTCCTTCGAACTGGAGGCAACCGCGTTATCGTCTTCTTCCACGTCCAACACTAACCCATCTGAATGTCTGCGATGACGGCGGATGTTGAACCAGTGCTTCTTCCTTGGCTGGCCTCCATCCACGTTGGCCACATTATCACCACGAGACCCTTTCTCCCCAGTTTCGACCAACGGATGGGACTCGGGTCCTGTGCCTGATGCCACAGCGATGGCGGCCGACTCGCCCACAATGATCGCAGTCTGACTCATTGTTCTACCCGCCGGCAACCCTGCATTGGTGAGCACAGGCATCCTCGCCACGTTGGCCACAGAGGTCGTCGGCGTCGGCGTCAGCGCTTCTCCTTCTTCACGAGGCATAGCCCTGGGGCTCTCACCAGGGCCCGATCCTCTCCGCTCCACACTCGGGAACGTCAGCGTGGAACCCTCTTTGCCACCCGCGATCGCGTACGGAGAATCGAAATGCGCACGTCCGCCTCCCACGCGTGAAAATCCGGAATTCGACGTTTGTGTGCGAGGTGAGGACTCAGCGCGATCGTAGGACACTCTGTTTCCGTGTCCGGGGAAGGGCTGCCATGCACCCATGATGTGAGCACTTTCGTCATCTTCGTCGCTGTCTTCCCTATAAGGACGCAGAGCATGCTCGGGACGGAGCACCGAGGCGGGCGGCCCAGAGTGATGTGATGCAGCGGAACCCTTGACCGGCTGGGCAAACGAAGCAACTGGTGGTATAAATGATCCAGAGTCACGGATGGTATACGACTCCCGCACTTCTGATATTTTGTAAGGTCTGCGCTCATGCCCTTTCTTGCGAGTACCACAGCAACCGAGGATGGCGAGCGCGCCGACGAGACCACTATCAACTGGGCGTCGGGATCGATCGAACCCTACACGACCGAACATGCGGACGAGTGCCTCTGTGAATTTGACCAGCAAGATGAGGAAGAAGGCAAGATAAACGAGGCACAACACGATGAGTATGCCATAGGCAACCCAGCCACCAGCAGCCGAGCCAATAGAAATCTGGTTAATAACGTCATGAGTGATTTGTAGTGAGCTATAACAATGTTTCACCCTCACCGTTGGTGTCAACACCACGAGTAAGACCGCGATTACGATTCTAGCAACACAGAACAAGAAGCTTATGAGGCTCATGCCCGCCCCCGTACCCCAAGGAAGCCATATGCTCGTGATCAATGCACTGACAACCTCCGATACAAGAATCACTATGGCTTGAGCTGTACCACTTGCCTGGCCACCTCCTATCACAACCCCATTAACTAAGTTTGACAGGAGGAGCAATCCAGAGAAAAGTTGCGACCCTGGGCGGAAGTGATTATAGAGAGGTCCGAGTGAGAGGAGCGTCCGCGTTTCGTCGTAAAGCTTCGTAGTAGGTGTGCGGGAGAGTCGAAGCAACAAGAGTGCAGGTATGATGACCGAGAAAACTGCAAACGAGAGCGCCCCAAGGACAATAGAGGAACTTGAGGTAGCGGTGGAGAATTCGTAAGCGGAGAAAACAGTCACAGGGAAATGGAATAGGGACAACACGCGAACGAGGTTACCGATCAAAACGCTAGTGTGAAATGACCTAAAGTCCGGACGAAGCCAGCGGCGACGTAGCGTGGGATACGAATGGGCAAGGCCGTTTAAAGAACGACTCTCGTCAACCATATTCTCCAGCATGTCTTTGCTTCCTGCTGAATGGCGTGGGCTGCGGCCCTTGCTTGCCGAAGTCGGGAGGCTGGTCGAAGACGATTTCCGTGAGAAAATCAAATCGATCAGCCAGATAAACAGGCTGATGGCAATAATTCCCGCGAGGATGGCAAGGAAGATGGAAAGGCATATCCCGAAGAGATTCTGAGGGCTAACTCCCACGCTCCATGCAAATGCCTCCATTCCATTCGGAGTTCCGGGAGGAAGAAGAAAGAGGGAATTGGGAATGGATGCGTTGAGGTAGAGAACGGAATTCGGATCGCTTAGTTGATCTGCGAATGTCGACGGAGGATTGTACGACTGAACGTCGAGCGGATTCCAATGCTCAGAATCGGGTGTCAAGCTAATGTCTATGACATTAAAAACGTTATGGTGCCGTGAGCGTGTATATTTTTGAGTGGCACTCACTATATGTAAGGGTGGCCCATGCAGTCTGTGAGAGTAACGGGTCTAAGGATAGTCAGATTAAGAAATCGAAGACGCATGCGAGAAGAGTGACTTACAAATGAATGGTGGCCATTGAACGGCGACCATGGCCAGCGCGGCACACCATTGCGTATGCATCATGATATCGCGCAGTGATGGAGAACCTTGCAAAGATGAGGGCGTACACAGCAATTGAGACAAGTAACATACAGAACCTCATGAGCGCAGGGGATGTCGCTAGACGTTCACCGCTGATGGCACTGGCAAGAATGAAACCGGCACTTTGTACACGATGCCAGATGCTTGGCCCTGGTCGACTTAAACCACGGCCCCAAGCAGCAATGATACGGGCGATGCCGACGATCAGCCAGTAAGCAATTGCTAGACCTACGGTAGCCCAGAAAATGGTATGCGCACGCCCATATGGCGAACTGTGCGGACCAGGTTGAAGCGGGGTGGTTGCAACGGTTAGACAGAGGATCTCTTGCTCATTGGTATCGAGTGCACGGAGCTGAGTATTCATGGTAGTGAGGAAGTTTTTAGAGTTGAAGGGCGTGGACACGGTGAAGGCATACGGGCCAACTGGTATGGGACAGTAGGTCGTGTTTGGGGGGGTAAGGGAAGGGAGAGGCGAGGGTGGGCGGATGCAATTGCATAAATAAAATCCGTTACTGTAAGTACTGATTGTGAGTGTCGTGGTATCCGTGAAGAGCGTAGCGGCTAATGGTCGTGTGCTTGAGTGAGTCGCGGGGAAAGTGACGAGTCAACATACCGAGACTTGTGTTGGAGTTGATGATGGCTGCAGCGGTGTCGCCGAGGACGGTGATGTTGAGGGTCTGGTCGTCTATAATCTGTGAGTAGACGGTGTCGACCGACATTTTCCTGGAAGCATCGCCGGTGTAGCAGTCATCGAAGACAAGGGTGGCAGGCTGTGTGAACGACGGGTGGACGAGGAGGAGGAGGAAAAAGAGGGCGAGAAGACACCCCGGGGGCGCTGTTCCCGACGACGTTGGGATCATCGTTTGAGACGGCGGGCGCGGGGAGTTGTGGTCATTAACGGAGGGTCGCCGCGCGCCTCCTCGTGTCTCATCACACACACAGCCACACATGTACACCTCGGTGTTTCAACAATCCGCGTTCTACTCGGAGGAATACATTCGCTTGTGCGCCGCTGCCACATTAGCGGAGAGCGCATGTCGTTCACGTGTGCTATACACTTTAGGGCTCTCCCACTGGGTTCCAGGTCACCGCACCGCTCGCCCCTTCGTCAAGAGCATCAATCGCTGCAACGTCCTCCGCGTCGAGGGTGAAATCGAACACCTTGAAGTTCTCCTCAATTCGGTGTGTCGAAGTAGCCTTGGGAAGCGGCACAAAGCCCTTCTGCAGGGACCAGCGAATCAGAACTTGTGCGGGACTCCTGCCGTGCTACAAGTAATCCCAGTCAGACCCTCTGACTAAGGGTTCCCTCCATGCAATCGTACCTTCTCTGCAATTGTGAGCACAACCGCATTTTTGATCCCTTTTCCCTCTGCGGCCTTGGCTCCACGAAGCAGTGGCGTGTACGCCTGCACGACGATACCCTCTGACTGGCAGAACGACACAAGCGGGCGCTGTTGGCACCATGGGTGGAGCTAACCACGTAATGTCACCAGTTCGGTCCATATTCCGGATGAGATTATCTCTCACCTCAATTTGGTTCACGGCAGGCTTCTCTAACCCCGCTTCCTCGATTTCCTTGATATGCTTCTCCGAGCTACAAAGAAAACATCACCATGTATAGGACGCCGAAAAGTTGTGACAACGCACAAGTTCGATACCCCTGCGGTGCGTACGAGGCCCCGTGCCTTGGCCTCTAGCACAGCCTTGTATCTCGCGAGCCTTGCATCACGGCCGCCATGGGGGGAGTGGAGGAGAAAGAGGTCATAGTAACCTAATGCTGTGGGTTGACTCATCTGCAGACTGGTTGTATGGAAGAAGACTTGCCGAAGCCGAGCTTTTTAATCGATCCCTCGATACTCTTTAGTGACTCCTCGTACCCATATCCCGCATTTTGGACCTTTGAAGCTGTTTTTCCACCAGGTCAGATCCAACGAGGAATATGCGGTTCTGGGTCATACTGATGAAGATTTGGTCACGTGGAATACCCGAGCTTCGGACACCTTCACCGACTTCGATCTCATTCTCATATAACTGCGCGCAGTCGATATGTCTGAGAACATAGCGATTGAGAGTCAACTTGGGACGCCGAGGACCTTGCCGCACCTGTACCCGATTTTCAATGCATTTGCCACACCTCCAGGGCAACCTTCGAGCTGGTACACCCCGAACCCGATGGTGGGCAAAGAGTATCCTATCACGAAATCAATCAAGCCAGCCCATCGACAGCGATTTCGGTCACTATACCGGTGAGCAATGTCACTGATGTTGGTACGTCTGCCATGTGGGAAGGAGATCAGGATGATAGGCAGGGAACGGTTCGGAGAAACTTATATCGAGTAGAGAAGAGGACCCCTGAGAGTATGCATTTTACTTTCGGGAATAAGATACATATCGATCCTGCATCTGTTGTTCGGAAAGATTCGTCAGACCTGTTCCGTCATAGTCATCTTGTTATCCAAACAGCGACAAACACCCCACCGTTCATCACCGAAAACCAGCCAGACCAAGACCAAAGTACTCCGGCAACATGCCAGTCCCATGGGAAGCCCTCATTCCGTTCGGTACCGCCCTCCACACAGCTCAACTACTCAAATGTCGCTGATTTTGATTATCGTCCGCAGGTCTGTTAACTAGCATGTTCGCAGCTGCGGGTACCCTCTTGAACACGTCGAAAAGGGCCCAGAGCCAAGGCAAGGTACGTCTTTCCTCGGACCCGTCCATGTCTTGTCCTCAGACGCGCGTCGACACGTACAGCCCGTTCGCTACAACATCGACGCATGGGAGGAAATGATGATGGACCGCGACAGACGACTGACGGGGCACCCCCGCGGACAAAAGGTACGCTCACCATATCTCTCGCACTTTCTCTCAAACGTTTTGCTCCCGAGTACCTTGTTCATGGATGGCTGATGCTGATGATATCGTTTCCAGTCGGATCCTGCACCTCCCGAGGGTTTCGACACCAGTAGTGCTTGGTATACACAACACACCTCGTGAACCACGGTGACTCGTGTCCAGCATCTCCTGATTTATATACCGCTTAGACTTGTGTGCGCGAATCTTCCTCGAAATGCAGTCAGGCGCACATTGACGTGGGCTTGCACCTCTCTTTGCCCGCATACGAAGTAAATATGGATCCCACGAATCCCCGGTTGTCCGCTTCATCGTGTAAAGTGAGAATGCGTGCTGGAAGGGTTCGGTCGGAAATCAGGTCCTATGCGTGCATCTCACAAGCGCCGTTACTTTTGCAAAACGGGAATGCAAATGGAAATCCTGGTTTGGTGTCTTGGTGGCGACAGCCTCCAACCAACCCGGTCGGCGAGCCAGACCGAAACCCCAACTTCATACTCTCGATTCCACTGAGCAATGTCACCGATGCCGAACATAGTGTCCGACAGTGGCTCGCATCGTATCACATTAATATTTGTGGGTTTAGGTCATCTCTCGTTTGAGCCAGCTCCACAATCTCTCCCATCCCCACTGTCTTCCCCCGAACACCTCGCTATCATCCACGAATGCGTCTCGCTTGCCAACTAAACGTTGACGTATCCAGCTCCACACGGGTACCCATGGTATACGAACACCGCGAGAGAACGTAAACGAGCATGAGAATACATCTTTTCCCCGGCGACACAAATGCCGTTTCGTTCCCGACTCGGGTCCTGTTCAAGTTGTTCGAATGGACACGCGCGCGCGGGTCAGCGTACCCGTCCGTTCACGAACACGTAATTTCGGAAGTCCCGACTTTCTGGAGCTTTCACCCTATTTTTTTCAGCGCGTTCAACCTTGGTTTTCACCATGACTCCGATCCCATACTGGCCCTTATAAAATATAGGTGACACGACAGTTATTCCATCAAAAAGCTCAACAGGTATCAGAGCAACATCAGAATTGATTTTCCTGAACCCGAAAGTGGAGCAGGTCTGGGAAAAGAATTTGTGTTTGTTTGCCAATTTTACCAGACCGTCCATCGACCCTCATTAGGATCCCGGTCTACTCACCCGGACTAATGTGCGACAGCTCGCACACGGAAGGGTTGAGCATATTAAACATAAGGATGGGTATAATACAGTGCCGACTGTCATCGGATCTCCAATACCTTCGTACCCATATCCTTCAATGACATCACCCGGCGTTGGGGAATGAGAATCTCGTTGTCGACAGCTACTCTCTTGTATGTGTCAACGGATTGTTTCACAAGCAACAACGCTCTGAACGGCTGTTCGAGGTGGACGACCAGCCGTAACGCCCGAGTATAGGTGTCCCATTCCGGTAAATTTGTTTGAGCGAGGAGATCACGAATCCACGGGTGTACGAGCACCACTTCGTCCTTTGTCATGAATGCTGTGCATAAAGTTTTGAACTCAAGTTCACCTAGTGCCGCTGCCTGCGCTTGATAGACGACACTTTGACTAGAAGCTGAGGAAGCTTCGTCATATCTTGCAGTGTCGACTGAGACGGGAAATGTGATACATGGGAGGGAAAGTCGTCGATGAGTGAAATCTATCGAGCCGAGAGCAGAAAGGTTGTCGAAAAACATGGTAACATCCCGTTGGGGCAACAGGGCGCGCAATTCCGCAACCCGTGCTTCCATCACATTCTCCGGAATGGGTGGGGGAATGTAGGGGGAATCTTGGTAGGACGAGATCTGAGCGGGAAGACAGCTGTTGAACTGCGATGACCTCCCAATCCAGTCTAGCACAGCTTTGACGTCACGTTCCCGGTGCACGATTTCTTGCAAGAGAAGCCCCAGCGCAACCTCGGGATCACGATACTCGGGAATCAAATCGCTACTGAAGATCCCGATCAAAGCGTATGCGATATCGACCTTCTCTGTGGCTTCGCGAGTCGAAGCTAGACGGAGCTTGGCTCGGATGCTGAGCGATGCTGGAGAGAAGTCGACGAGGGTGTCTTTGGAAACGTCGATGGCCTCAGCCAACTCCTGCATGATGTGAGGTGATTCCTTGTGGTTGGGCCGAGTGTCCCCCCGATAGAGTTCCCAATCTCTGTTGTAAAAACGGATGGATTCGGGTGAGAGGAGTTCTTGGAGCGTCCAGGCCCGTGTCATCCAACGGTTATTCTTGAGAGTGGACGTGGATCCACGGGCGAGGAGTACGATAGTAAGAGCTGACCCTTTGTACCAGTCGTACATGGAGCGAATCGACTTCCTGTATACAGTTTCGATCGTCTTGTCGATGCAGCAGGTATCACTCCATGCCCATAGGTATTCTTCGGGGTCATCTTGAACCGTCTCGCAGAAACAGCGAAGCTTGTGCTTCAGCGGGTGTGGATCGAGTTCATAGACTGATTTTTCAGAGACGTCTTGAAACGTGGGTTCTTTCCCTTCCCAAGTATGCGAAAACATGACGTAGCGGAAATATCTTGCTACCACCTTCACGATGCGATTGGTGTCCAGCTTCGTAGACATGGACGAGACAAGTTCGTGGAAGATGGGGTCACTTTTGAATATCTGGATGCGTTCGGCGGCATCACAGAGATTCCCAGTTCTGACATGGATGAGAACGAGTGGTGATATTTCACGGATGGCATTCATTTTCTCGTCAATCTTCTTGATCGTCTCGGCGGGCGCAACGTATTTCATACGCAAGTCTACGGAACGTGGTCAACACCTGGCTTTCAATATGTGTGCCGAAGGGACTTACGGCGAATACTTGGATCAGCAGACTCTTCCATCTTTGTAACCATCTTGCCCAATGTCTCGGTCGCCTCCCGATAACGATGAAGGGCGTGCAACGCCACGTATCTTCTTTCATACCCCCACGGACACAACTTATCCATATCGATTGCCTGCGAACGTCGTGCATTCAGGACTGTTTGCCAAGGATTAGGCGAAGAAAATCTTTACCTGATCGGCATCTTCCAAAGTATCGCCCCAGAACTCTTTAAATGCTTTTGCCTTACTCCGCTTGACGAGAAGACGGGCAGAACCGGGCGGAGAGCGAGCTATGAAGGCCAAGTCCTTCGTAATTTCTCCATCTGCCGCATCGCTGGCTACTTCTATTGCCGAAAGACATTTCTTTGCGAATTCTGGAACATTACACTTGAGTACAGGGCATGAACAAGTCTCACCCAGACTCACCTGATCCACAATCAATAACCCGAGATTCTGGGCAAAGGCCCAATGACACAGAGTACCAAGTGATGGCATCGTCATAATTCCTGTGACGCATGGCTTCGTCACCTAATTTTTCTAAATTTCAAAGATAGCTGTCAGACATGCAGTAGCCAGTTTGAGGTTCCACCACTGACCGCCGAGCCAACCGAGGTCTGCCTTCCTTGCTTCATTATCTTCGTCGAGGCGATTCTCGTGCACTTGGAGAAAGTCCATCACCTCTCGGGTACGTCCGGATGCAAATAGGGCTTGACATATCAGTTGCTGAACCATGTACCCCAGATCGTATATATCCCAACCGAATACCTTCAAGAAGTGCGTCAATGGACGCATCAAGAGTCAAATATAAGTGGGCGTGTCTTACCAGTGGTATTATCTTTACTTCTGGAACGTGGAGAAATGGGACAAGATCAGGTGCTTTCGTTAAAAGTCGTATACCCTCGTTGTATTCCCCTCTCCGCATACAATGCTCTGCCAGGAGGAGTAGCTTGCGCGTCTGGCCAAATACATGAGATCGTACCCAGTTGAAGTCTCTGTGTAAACACATACTTTTACCCATGGACAGGAGCCAGCATCTGCCAGTGCGGGAAGCTCGCCGTGCTCTGTCCCACAATTTAGTTTATCACGAAGCTCCACCTCGAATAAGACGATGGACTAGAAACAAAGAATTACGAACCGAAAGATCTCTCAGAATGTGCTCTTTACCTTGATGCATTCAACGAAGTTTTTGGCGTCACCACGGTGGACAGATTCAAAAGCGTCAATCGCCTCCCTTCGTTTTCCCTGCCCAACAAGTGCCATAGCCTTCGCGATGTAAATTATCGGTGGGATCTGAGTACCATTCGTCTGTACGTATGCTGGAATCAGTGATCATGTCCTAGTCGGAGAGATAAGAAACTGGCTCACCATGATCTCCCCGGCGTCATCCAAAGCTCCATTCAGGTTTCCCCGTCGCATTCGAACGAGTGCACGGTTAGCACGGGTATAGCAATCGAAGCCTTGGTATCGTTTGTCTTCAATTTCCCTCGACAGGATGTGCTCTACTTGCTCCAGTTCTCCGAATTTCCAAACTCGGTGCGCTGCGGGACTGATATATGTGAACTGCCCAAGGTATGATGAGCATCAATAGACCGTAGTGGAGGAATCAGACATACGGGCTCTAAGTGACTCAGCAAAGGAGCGACGCGCTAAGGAAAGAAATGAAGTAATGAAAATTCGTGAAGATTGTATCTGCTTACGTGGAAGAAGTAGGACGAGTCAACAACTCCAGAGAGGCTTCGTATAGATATCTTCGTGTCGTCTCCACTGCTGGCTAGATAGAGGTCGTCTGGAGAAATGGATACTGAAACACATCGGACATACGAGTGAAGGGGTTTGTATGCAGGGGTATCACGGATGTCCCAGATGTCAACCGTTCGCCCGGGGGCCGAGAAAGAGATAAGGAATTGACCACTGTTGGAGACGCAAAGAGAGCTTATAGAATCGTCCCCAGGACGAGGTTCTACGACCTTCGAGAAGGGTTTTCGAGTGACCGTATCAAAACAATGGATTGAACCATTGGAACCGCCAGCAAATAATCGTCGGCCATCACTGGACCAAGCGAGCGAGCGGGTGGGTGAGCTATCAATTCGGATAGATTCTATTTGATCCCCGGTCCGAGTGTGCCAAATCCTGACACTACAACCCCAGTGAGCACAAGCTGATGCAATGTGGCTGCCAGCTGGCGAGAACTTGGTTGCCGAGACTGAGATTCCGTGCGCGTGACGCATCAAAGGACCCGGTACTAGTACCGCAGGCCCAAATTCAGGTTCGCGCATTGTCCAGAGTACAATCGTCCCGTCGTTTGATCCGCTTGCGATATATGGCGGAGATACGTCCAGGGCTGTGATCATCCTCCCGTCCCCCTCTGCTGCCTCGCATCTTTTCTGAAGGCTTGCGTCCCAAACCACCACCTTTCCATCTACGTCCCCAGTGACAATCAATATTCCGTCCTTGGAAGAAGCAATGACATTCACTGCAACACCAAGGTTCATTAGTGGCTCCCTCCGAGTCTCTCCATGGTCTTCTATATTCCATATTTGAATCGTTTTTTCGGCCTTGCAGGCACATACTACGTGTTTCCCGTCAGCAAGGAAGACCAGGGAGGATATCCCTCTGGGACCGTCGAGTTGAAATAACGCATCATCTTTCCGCCAAGTCAAGATCACAGCCGATAGCATCCATGAAGCAGAATTAGACTTACCGTGAGCTGACACTCTATCCTGCGGTGCAGTCTCTTCGATGTTGAGGGTGTACTGTCTCGGTCCTACGATTATGCCGTGCCAGTGGTCAGGCTCGAGGTATGGAAGGAGGCTTTTTCGAGTCTTACCTTCTAGTGGTTTCCGTCGTTTGTTAGTCAACTTGAATAAATACAGACAGCAAACAGCGAGCAATAAAGCATATTGTACTAGGGTTCGGAGTGAGTCATTCTCCGATTCGAATGGTCCTCCCATTACAGCGGTTTCGAAAGTAACGTTAATCATGGAACTCAGCAAGACTCGGAGCCTCGTGTGTGTTCGGCGACTTCCGAACACTCGCCCACCATGTGCATGTGCCGCCGGGTCACTATGTTAGTGCCAAAGGACAGGCCTCAGGGACCGAGTCGTGGTGAGCACGAGGCAGTGACTAGTAACTACTTAGTGCTCGTCGAACTGTTTTCCCAACTCGCCCTACAGCAACTTGGTTGCGCCACAAGTTCAACAACTCCTGGGACCCGGCAGCACCTGCATACTACATACTAGTATTGTTTCACTAATTCCCTCCACAGCAACAGCATTTCAGGACCATTGACAGCTACGCACACTTAACCCACACTCTGATTTGTTTGATTGTAAACGACCGACTCGGAGGATACTCTCTGAATCAACAATAAAAGCGTGGATCTTGATGGTGTGTCGGTCTCGGCGAGGCGGTTGCTTGATGGCTCATCACTATCAATCCACCAGCTGCAACCTCAACAAGGATATACACTAGTGAGCGTCGATACGCGTGCATTGATCGATAAAGTTCTTGCCCGCTATTCCGGCGAGTTCACTGGTAGGCGAATATCATGTTCGAGCATTCCTTTTCTCACATAGTTGACTTTGTCAGTATTCCGCGAACTGCTTCAAAACTCGGACGATGCTGAATGTGACAAAGTTGAAATTCGCTTTGAGACCGCTGCATTCTTAGGTCTGGATCCCGAAGCAGCGATGAACGCTGCTCCGCCCATACTACCGGACGCAAAGACAACCAATGTGCAGAACCATGTTTGATTCTCTATCTCATTGCTATTCCACTAACACTCGTCAAGGTTGTGCAATGGACATTCAGAAACCACGGGAAACCGCTCACACTGGAAGATTGGGGTCGACTGCCAAAGATTGGTTTGCACTCACCTCTGCTTCCTGCGGCTTTCGTCTCATAGATTGATTTGTCATTCAGCCTTGGGAAATCCAGACCCACGGAAGGTCGGCGCATTTGGTGTCGGTGGGTGTCGGACGTCCCTCGGAATGGAACAATGCTTGAATACAAACCATTCTTAGGGTTTTACAGCTTGTTTTCTGTTACAGAAAGTCCGTACGTGTCATCTGGAGGTAGGGTACCGGCACATCTCCTCGAGAAGCCTCCAGTCTTACCCAATGTCAGATAAGCAAATGGAGTTCTCGTGGAACGAAAATCAGGTATGGAGATCAGTCGATCACTAGTGCCATTTCTTCACCTTGCCCCTAGTTATACTACCGATTGGGCGACCTTCCCCAAACATCGACTAGGGATCTGTGGTCAACGTTCAAGATGCCGCTACGAGAGGCTGCCCCGATGCCACCAGTGCCGGAATTTATGCAATTTCTTGCATCATCCATTACTTTCATGGTTCATTTGAAGGATGTGGTCGTATTTTTCGATCATGACTGTGTGGGACAGATTAACAAGTCTCTGGGACAGTCTCAAGATATTCCTATTTCTACGGAGCTAGAGCAGTGCAGCCCCGAGAAGAACATGATTGTGAAATCAGTTCAGCAATATCGCAAGTTTTTCCAGCATTTGTGTTTTGCATACTACAGATTCTTACACCCGACTAGCCATCGCGATTAGAGCCACAATCATGCTCCCACGATATGGTTCTATGCAAATACACAAGACGAAAGTGGACCTCACTGTCTTCACAGCAGAAGTGGACGTCACCGTCAATGAGAAGTTGTACAATGAATTGAACCGGTGTACGAAAAAGCGTCCACCTTCTTGCCTCAAATACAGTTTGATCTATGTGAGTTACTACTCTTCTTGTACCCTCGAACGCGTGCAGATTCATTTCACAAGACCGAGAAAGACGAATATGATCAGAGCCGTATAAACGAACAGAAGCACCCTCGTGAGTTCCCGTCTGCTTTCCGCGGCCTCTGCGCCGATCTGGACGGGTGAGCAATCATTTTTGTTAGTGGAGCCCATGGTCTAACGGGACACCAGAGCTGGGTATACACGGATCTTCATCGTGGGTCTTCATGAATTCGTTTCCTGATTTCTGCTGATGACTTTGCTAGGGTCACGCCACCGCACAAACGACAGGCATCGGAGGCCACATGGCATCCCACTTCATCCCCACTGTAGAGCGTGAATCCATAGATTTGGTGTGAGTCTAAATGTGTACGCTAGTGACGTCTAGCAGCCGCTAATATGGTACCCCAGTGACAGAAATATTGCTGGCGAGTGTCCCACTCCGCCGAGGGGAAACGCTGACTTATCCTCATCATCCAGTCTGGAATAGCGAGTTACTCTATGTCGGAGGTTTCTTATGTCGGGTGGTGTACGAATTGGAGCTCTCCAAGATCCAACGTTCGTGGGAAGAAGCAGCTGCTGGTAAACCACATTTACGCCCATTCCCAGAGCTACAGGAGCGCTTTCTCCATGTTTTCAAATTCTTCACGTTTCATCGTTCCACACCCTCGTCGAAAGTTGGGCAATTGTTAGCGAATTCATTCTATGGATGCTCCACCCATCCTCTAAGGCTTCTCTCATCTGTTGGCGTACGCGGAGCTCCTGACGTCAGAGCGTTCGACCCGGTGTCCACCAAATTTCTCAAGTCGTTACCCATGCTCTCAGAATCCGTCACGCGAGACGGTGCATATTCTATTGCAGCACTTCCAGACCAATACAAGATCTCCGCGGTAACGCCATCAGAGGTTTTACAAGACCTACGTTACCATGCCCTGGATGTCAAGGAGCTGGCAGCATGTCTTCGTTGGTGGATAACCTTGAGGCAAGACAATGTGGCCTTAAATACGGCTGCCCTGTTGGACACGGCTACTCTCCGCGGCACGGGTGGAGCGATACGCTTGTCGGCAATAAAGTTTTTCATCAATCCAAAGGTTCTTGGAGTCCACATCCCACCCGACGGACCACTTCCTCCGTCTCTCATCCCCCCTGGCATCAGCAAGTATTTTGATTACAAGGAGCTCACCAGCCTCGGTTGGAAAGAGTTCACAGTTGCTTCATGGTTACAACACATATCACGTCCCGATGTTATGTCGGCCGATGAGGAATACGACTTTACCCGGTCGGTCGACTGGGCTAGCCGTGTCCTCAACACCCTTTGCAGTGTATGGCCGCAACTTTCTGAAGATGTGCGACGTGAATCAAGGGAAGTGTTCAGCAACAAGCCATGTATCCCTACATCCAAAGGCTTGTGTTGCCCAGAATCCTCGTATCTTCCTATCACAGACGATACTCTGTTCCGCCACCTTAACCTGCCGATAGTCAGTCGAGATTGGGAATTTGGAGTTGACAGGGATATGATAAGATTCCTCCTGTTTATTGGAGTTCGGGAGAATCTTCCAGTGCAGTTTCTTTTGCATCAGTAGGTCCTCATAACATTGTTGGCTTTTGCGCTTACTGAGCGATCAGAATGCTGCCGATGGGACATTGGACTGTGTTCAAGTTGGTCGAATATCTCGTCCAAGTGGAGCCTTCGTTGACTTCCGAGGACTTCTCCGCTCTCAAATCGTCCGAAATCTTCATGAGAGAAAGTAACGAAGAGGAGAATACTCGTCATCGTGCTGACGAACTCTACCCACCCTTGGACGTCTTCCGGAAACTCCGACTACCGATCATCGAATGGAGCGGGACATCGGGACGGTGGGACACATCGCCCGAAGGTAAGCTGAGTGCTATGTACATTCCTTCTATCTGATCAAATCGTCGTCTAGCCAAACTGTTGTATCGTCTCGGTTTGAATCACTTCCCACCTCTGCCAAAGATCGTGAAACTTTGCTCGTCAGGGGATGTTGGGGTCCGAGAGACTACGTTCGTATATCTGTGCAAAAACCTCCACTTGCAGTACCCAGACTACCAACCGGAGAACTTTCGTGACGTAGAATTCATTCCTGCAGAGAGCGAGGGTCGTGCTTGCTTGAAGAAGTTGGGAGAAGTACGGCGAGGCTCGCTTGTGTTTGCGTTCTTACTGACACTCACTCTAGGTATACTCCTGTACTCAGTGGAAAGAATTGGGCCTCTCTGTGGTACAAGACCGATACCTGAGCGCGCCCTTACATCAGCTAGGTGTAATGCAACACCCCCCAACTTCGAAACTTCTGGACCTACTGGAGAAGACCCCCCCGCCTGATAAAGAAACTGCCCGCCGCTGGTTCGAAATTTTATTTGACCACATTGCAAGTGCGTCCTTAGTCCTTTTCATCTTTTCCATGTGTTGACATCATCAGGTTTCTCACCCCCCGATCTCATCAAACTGTCTGGGTTGGGGATAGTTCCGACGGCTCCATCGAGTGCTCTGCAATGGCATCCTCCAACTAAATGTTACCTTGACCAAGCTACAAAACCACCACTTTATGCGAAACTGTTCATCTTTGTGGATTTCGGCGCCAAAGCGAACTGCTTCCTAGCCGCTTGTGGTTTGAAGAACAATGTTTCGATGGAAGACGTTGCGGAGGCACTGATCGAAAATCCTGAGAGGTTCTTCCAGCTTGCAGGAGGTTATGAGGGGTAGGTTCGGCAAGCATCTATCGGGGTCATTACTCACCTGCTTGATACCAGTTTCTTGGTCGAGCTGCGAAAGTTCGCCTACCAGAGTCAGGACATTTCGAACCATACTCTGCGCAAGATGAGTCACAAACCTACTTTGTTTGGTGTGCGTCGGAAGAAAACAGAGGACCAGACCGGATGGGATTATGAGCATGAGTTCCTGACGTATCAAGGGGTCACTATTGTCGATGACGTCAACGACTACCAACTATTTAGTGACTATCTCTTCGTTGCCCCCCAAGAGGAGGCACTCGAACGTGCGTGTTGATATCAGTCTTCGTTAGCTGTGCGCTCAATCCAGGCCAATAGGTTTCTATGCATCACTCGGGTGCAGTTACCTGAGCGCGGTCGTTAAAGAGAGATGTAATGATCTCCATGAAGTACCAGCTACCAAGACCTGCCTCGAAGTTCAATCATTGATTCTTGAGCGACTCCCCTTGTTCATTCGAAAGTATACCGATGCCAAGCCTACAGCCACAATACCTTCTAGCCCGGATCACCTCAAAGTCAAGGCATGTGAGAAGATCATTGTGTCCAAAACTCTCGTGACTGGTAACGTGAGGCGAAGAAGAAACGTATGGGCGATCGCGATGTGTGAAGGTGACTGGATAGAGCTATGGATTTCCGAAACGGCAAGGCGTGACATGTATGAGTGAGTTGTCGGAATATCCTTTATCTTTGTTGGTGTCTGACAGCGCGAAAAGAGTTGCTACATCTCTCTGTCGACTGTTCTTTGGAACAAGCAAGATGAATGCCACGCTACTCCTTGAGATGATCCTTTCCGCAGACTTGGAAGTTTTGGAACGAAGAGGTTTTCTTGGTTAGTCTGGTCTGCCTGCATTCATCGCAATTGGCTAACAAGTATTGATTACATTACAGTTGATCAGATTTCCCAGCAACACAGAGCGGAGAGCCAGGCGAAGAAAAAGCGTTCGGCAGGCTCCGCTTCAACCATTAATTTTCTGCAACAATCTACGCCGGACACTCAACCTGACCCCCAGCCGAACCGTGAAGGGCTCCCTGGAAGTTCTAATGCCACCCTGCAGTTCCCATCCCTCCCTCACGCTGCTAACACCGTCTTATTGAAGATTTGCGAGCCCTCCAACGTTTCTGGTGACAATGCATCGGACACAGTTGGGGATTCTACCTCTCTCCAAGATTCCACCTCTCTCCAACTGTCCTGGTAAGCTCGTCCGTCAAATGTATCGTCACGTGACATGTGTCTCATCACACATCTAGGACTTCACGTGAGGCAATCCCGCAGAATTACATCCGTGAGCCTCTTCAACCCCTACGATGAGACGAGATATCTTGACTGTTTACTAGGGAACAATGTAGAGAAAGCCATCGAGGCGTGTGGCTTGGGAGGGGGGGAATCAGCCATTCACGCGGGAGTAAGCCAATTCTTGAGCAGCAGCTTCTGCAGGCTGTCTGCAGATGTCAGAAATTTGCATCCCATTGGTGAGTTTGGTGTGGGTAGTTTCTGACTGTCGTTCACGGGAGAACTAGGTCAAGTGAAAAATATCGAAGTCTGTGTAGATGAAGGTAAGCTCCGATCTACATAGCCCGAATAAAATGTTCGTCTATTAACGCGGAGCCACACGCTTTCACAGGCATGCCCAATGCCGACACATTTATGGAACGCATGCACGGCCCGCTTGCTCGTTTCGTAGACATCATCATCTCTCTCTCCAAGATATATCGTATCTCCACGACAACATTGCGAATTTTCTATGACGTTTCGGGAGGGTGCATTGCGTTCAATTGCCGAGGAATCATCTACCTCAATCTGCGATATTTTGAGGTTTGGCGTGAGTGGATTTTAGTTTCCATATTTGAGCTGGGAAGACGCTAAGACAATGATTTCAGATGATGAGCAAGTCAAAAGCGGGGACCGACAGAACGCTCGAATGTCGTGGTTCGTTTATTTCGCTCGCTGACATTTTGTTCCATTATCTAACAAACGTTATCACTGAAGGTTCCTCGCTCTTGCTCACGAGATCGCGCACAACTTGACTGATCAGCACGACTCCGATCACGAATTTTGGTTTTCAGCGATCTGTGAAGCTCACCTCGTTGCGTTCTTACAGCTCTTGCGACCCGCTAACACGTGGCTCCGTTATGTACTGTGGCTGAGTGGCCTAGTTTTCGTTATCTTGTTTGCATACCTTGCCAAACGTATCGCTCCAGTGACCAACATACCCAGCTAGATGTTCGTACTCTTTAAATCTTTGATTCTTGAGGGTAACGATTCTCAGATTGATTCGGGAAGCCAATGTTCTGATGTGATTGACAGAGAGTAGGACTTACATACATCACGATAGTGCAAGTCCACATCGTCTGACTCCTAGGCTGAACGTGTGGCTGGTGATTATGCGGAATGGATGATCTGACCCTTATGGAAGATGGGCTATACTCTGTGCAATGTACATATCAATTAAGCAAACTAGTATGTAGGAATCTGGAAAACCCGACGCCTATATTCCTCAGAACGTCAGACCACGTCAAGCACACGTACGTTCTCCAATAGCCGGCCGAAAGGTGTGTCCTCCAGCAACTGCACCCTGATATTGGCGTCGGCAGCGACCCTCTTGTATTCATTTTGCGATTCCTCTCTCAGTAACAGTGCACCAAAGTCTTGTCGAAGACGTGCCGCGAGTTGCAGAGCTTTCATTCGTTCGTTAGAGTTGTCTCCTGCAAAGCACAACTCAGCCTTGTGAATATCTGACGGATGGCCTAACCTCACCTTCAGGAGTCTCGACAGCAGTTGGAGGTGTGCTGGAACCGAGTAGTGCACAGATCCAGGGATGGACGAGGACAAGGTTCTTCGACATCTTAGACAGGTCATCCATTGTCTTAATTTCCACGTCGCCGAGACCACGTATTTTCATACGATAAACATCAGCCTCAACGACCTGCAATTCGACACGAAATATGATGCAGGGGAGATGTAGTCGCCTGTCGGTCATTTGCGGTGATTCGAGAGCCACGAGTCGCTTGTACAATAGGATGGCGCCGGTGTCTAGTTCCGGGAAGTATGCCGGAATGTTCACTAGTATAGGTGACGGTACATGGTATTGCGTGGTGTTGTATGGTCGGAGGTTGTCAGGAAGACAACTGTTGTATGCGCCAGGATTCCCTATCCAATCAAGGACGACCACGTCCCCCGATCGAGTTATGATCTGTTCGAATAGACGCCCAACAGCATATTCTGTTCCCTCGCCATACATCGGTTCCATTGGGATATCAAATAAAGGGCACAAGGAGTACGCAGTGTCTTCCGGTTTTGTTACATGGCGAGGCGCAGCCAATTGAAGCTTCTCGCGCACGTCAGTGACCCCGGGATGAAGCTTGTGTAGGGTCTCCGGAGGAACCTTGGTCACCTCCTGGATCTCCGCGACCACAATGGGTGAATATTTGTGATTGGAGGTCCCCATGTCACGATACGGCTTCCAATCATCAGTGTAAAACCAGACAAAACGGGCGGCGACGTATTCATAAATGGTCCAGGACCGGGTTATCCAGATGCTGTTCTTAACCGAGACAGGTAGAGATGGATTCCGCATGCCGCGGAGGAGAACGATGGTACGCCACGCGTATTTGTACCAATCGTAAAGAGATCTCGGCGACTTCACCACACTTCCGTGTCCTTCGATGCTGATACAGGATGTGTCCGACCATGCCCAATAACACCCAGCTTCGCGAACGACATCACAGAAGCGTTGCAGTTTGTCGATGTAAGATGGGGAGGACAGATCATACAACGACTGTGCTCCGATAACATCGAACACAGACTCTTCCCCCTCCCATGCATGCGAGAGCATGATATATCTGCAGTATTTCTTCATCGCCGCGATGAGTGATTTTCGGATCTGTGGGGTCGTCGTATCGGAGGATATATACTCCTTGAATGGGGAAAGGTCCTCGAAAGCGAGTTCTTGCTGTTCTCGGTTACAACCACGACCGGTTTGAGTATTGATGAGCATGGGCGGCCAGTTCTTTATGGCCTCCCTAATCGACTCCCTGATAGCATCCTGCTTCTCGGCTGGCGAAACGTGCACACCTCAGCATGGAATCAGCGGCTAGGATCAAATTTCTAGTCCACTGACCACGAGTGCGTAAGACTGAATAGTCGTGTTCCGTTTTCGCGTACTGGACAGCCTCTTTCCTTTCGTAGGCCAGAAGCGACCGAGGGTCCAGTTCAATCGCCTAAGATTTGATTTGGTTTGGTTAAAAGAGCTTGAAGTGAGTCCAAAATTGTCATACCCTATCTGCATCCTCCAATGCAAGATCCCATCGGTGCAACTCCTCAGCTGCTTTGCTTCGTTTAATGTAAAGGCCGGCTAAGCGAGTGGTGGAAGGGTCCGATGGGTCGCCCTGGTTCTTCCCATTAGCAGGGGTCGCCAGCGAAGAGGATGGACCTTCGTTTGCAGTAGTAACGTAGGGTGGTTCCAGGTGATCTTGATACTCGGTTAACCCTCAATTGTTGATCGACATATGTTTGTCACCTTCATCGGATGACCCACTCTGAGGCCCCTGTCTAGACATTTCCCCCAGCCCTCTGTGTAACGGTCGCTTCGTGGATGAGGGAAACGATTTGATCGATGATCGATCGTTGTGCGGAAGCTGGACAGCCGCGCTCTTTGAGACTTAGACCAATCCATTCGGAAATTAGCGGCCGTGCCATAACACCAATCGGCCCGGCGGTCCCGAGCAGGCATGCATTTCCTCTCGCCGCCAACACGAGGCCTGGATTCATTCACCCCGTCCCCAGCCTCCCAATGAGTGACTCCTTCCAAGATGTGTACGCAAAACATCTGCAACATGCCGTCTATGGATACCCTCTGCGGATGCCAGAGCCTATGAGTACACTCCCACAAAATTACCAAGACGGTGGACTTGAGATCGGGGATGTCGGCGTTGTTGATAACAACGGCCAGTTCGACGTCCTGTTCAACATTTGCAAACGCAGCGACAATCCTCTCCATGATCTTCGCGGAGTCCCTGAGAACTTCCAGCCTGTTCAGCAGGGCAAAGTGAAGTTCAGTGGAAATGCAAGGACTGCTGGCCCGATCCACTCCCATGGCATAAAACAGATCCTCCAGCCTAACAAACCGAGGTACTCATCAGTGCGACCGTCAGTATACTGTTTTCTTACTGACAATGTTGCCTCAGCCTGCCAGTGAGGCCAGCCGATTATGAATTCGAGACGTCCACCCGGGCCGGCGCTATTCTTATACTGCCACAAGGCGCTACGTCTGTCGAACTCTTATCAGCAGAACAGTTTCGCGAGGTGGCAACGCAGAGCGCGCTTGACTGGTATGAGTTTGCCAAGAAGTGCTATGGCGTCCAGTATTTCAATCGCTCCCTTTACCTCATCACTGGATTTTACAAAGCTCGCTCCTGGTCTCTCGGTTCATTCAACAACCCTACGAATGCCACAGGAAAAATTCTGGCCCGAACGGATGACACCAATCCCAACATTTACCGGCTAGACTTCACGTTTTCCGCCGATTGTCGCGATAGTAGTGGTAATGACAGCGGGAGCATCAATCAAACTGTTTTCATAACTGGCTTCAAAATTACAGTTAGCAGCTTGCTTCCGGATCCCATAGTTCTGAGGGTCACAGAATCGGAAACCACCTGGTCCATATTAGTTCGGCTGTTCAAGGCCTGCCTCAAGCAGTTACGCGGTTTTCCAGGAGGCCACACTGGCAGACCGCGCACAGCGATAAGTAAGCTGTGGAGGTGACTGCTCGTGGACTGACTGACGATCTGTTGATGGTGGACAGGTGTGGTGGACAGCCCACGGTTATCTCAGGTTAGCTTCGTGTTTGCATTTATCTGAATTCCAACCGCTGACTCATTCATCAGCCCTTTCATCCCGCCGACATCATCAACCGTTTCCTTCTAAGCGAGGTTCGTCTAACGCGACAACGTCGCCATACTACGTCGGCTTTCTTACAACATCGGTCAGAAACCGAACGCCAGGGTTGCCATTACACATGATAACCAATGGATGGGTATGATGAAGGTAGTTCCCTATGGTGTATTCGTCTTAGACATGTCTTACTTGTCCTCTAGGAAGGATTGACGTATGAGGATTTTCTCCAAGAGGATCGCCTTGGAACATTCTTAACACAATACTATACTATATCTGTTGATTCGGAACGTGAAAATGGTAAATTTTTGATCGTTATGATCGACGGTCATTGTTGAATATTCCTTAGCCGCTGTATTTCTGCAAGGCAAAGCGTGCGTCTTGGTGTTTTCATATGTTCGGGGACATTCAACACTGTGTTCACAGTGATGACACCGTGGATTCCGTTTCCCCCATTGTTGACCCACATGACGCATTATCCGAGGCTGAGATGTCGGACCCTGCTGCTTCCGAGCTCGAGTTTTCACCCCCTCCTACACCCTCACTCGATAATCCACGAATTGTCATTACACGCACGTGTATATTTGTCCAGAATGGCTGGAGGAGTCTGACAATCGTCTTGCAGGTATCCGTGCTCAAAATATACTCTCTGCTCTCAAGCGGATCCCAGCTGGCTTTTATGTCCTAATCCAGTTCGGTACAGCCCAACGAAGAACCCAAAATAAGTCTATACGGTTGAACGATAACGGTATCGAATGGGAGGATGCGATTCTGCTGTGAGTCTATCATCTTTCTGCTCGTATACGGGCGTTGACTGTTTCTAGGCCCTCTGAAGGGTTTGACAAAGTTCGATTCACGGTTTATGCTTCCTTCGAACTAGAACCGATTTTGGGAAACGGGGAAGCTCTCTATACGTCAGAAAGTCGTGTAGAGGAGTTGGTCGGTGGCACATATTGTGAGTGAATCCCTCTGAATGTGACACGTCGAGTCGCAGTTCTTAATACCGATATAGTAATCACATTCTCTCCGGGAGAATTAGGGACTACAGTTTCTGATCCCTCACTGCTCATTACCCTAGGACGATGGTGTTCTAATCGTCTGGCAGTAGCCCCAGTCGGCGACGATAATTATGTGATTGGTCCTGTTGTATACGCCCATGCCCTTTGGTTGACGACTCGTTGACAGTTGGACTCGGAAGAATCCTCGGCCCTCGTGCTCGAGAAGACAGGTTTAGGGCAAGAAGCTCTCCTCCGCTACTATAATGAATATCAGAGAGAAGACCTCGAGAATGCTATCGAACATTTCGAATGCGCCTGGCGCAACTGTCTATTAACACACCGATGTCGTGCGGTGGTGCTTGTCAACCTCGCGAAGGCAAAGTTCATCAGCTCTCAGATTGACCCCACAAGCCCAAATCTCGACGAGTCAATCCCACTTTATCAACAGGCCCTCGATCTGCGCCCTTCTGGTCATCCGGACAGACCGGCGACGTTGTTACAGCTCGCTCAAGCTTTGTTATTTCGTTACGAGAAGCAGGGATGCAACGAATCTGATGCAGATGAGATCATCAAGCTCATGACTAATCCCCAGGATTTCCCTGAAGACACTCACGAACGCCGAGCTGCGGATCTCGTGCTCGAAACGCTCGAGCGATGCAGAGTTGGAAACTCTGGAAACCCGGACAAACTCGAGAATTTGGTCCGGAAATTGGAAGATAGCGTGAAGGTGCCTCCAAATGGCTACTTTGACATACCGCAACGATTGATTAACCTCAGCACTGCGTTGTGGAGACGTTATAAGAAACGCGGCAAACTTGATGATCTTGACCACTTGTTGGAGATAAACAAGCAAACCTTGCAGCTGCTCCCGGGTCGTCATCCCGACAGGCTTCCTGTCCTAAGAACCGTCGGTGCCATATTGTGGAGACTCTTCGAGATCCGCGGGGACCTCCGCTACCTCGAACAGTTGATTTCGCCCAGCGAAGAAGCTTTACAGCTCATACCAGAGGGATATCCCGAACGTCCGTACTGGGTCAACAGTGAGTTGCTCCATCACAATTTTGTTGGTGGACACCCGAATATGCAGCTTAGATTCTACAAGCTATCTTGCTGAGAAGTCGGAGCGGTTAGGCGATACAGCCTTCGAAGCTCAAAAATATGACGAAGCGATTGCGCAGTACTCTCGGGCTATAGATTTACGGTCCTCAGGCATGATTCACACCTCGGTCCCGGGATTGGCGGTGGATGTCTGACTTATGTGGAATTGTGGAATTGCCTCGGTAAATTTGCGAGATTTTTTTGTATCCATGCTTTGAATTGATTGGGAAGATATTGTCATTGGACTATCAAGAGTAGGGAATGTCGTGTGCACGCGCATGTGACAGCAAGGTTGGATGCCAAGGTTTAAGCTTGCATTGAAGCTCTATTGAGCAAATCGACAGGATGCGTCGAAAATGGACTGGAGATGTTGGAGGAGCAATATAGAGGCGCGGGAGAACGCAAACGTGAAGGAATATGAGTCAACGGAGGACGACAGCGATATGCAAGATGCAAACTAATTCATGATCTGTGTGACTAGGAAAGGCAGCCCATTCATCATTCTCCCCATCAAGATGACATAGTAGTATACAAATATCCATTTACATACCATACGAATCACCAACGACTTCCATCGAAAACCTGGAACTTCATGAGATGTAAGCCCACTTGAGGACGTCATCTTCGGTCGGCCCTACGGGAACATCGGACGTAGGAAGGGTGCACTGGTGGAAGACGCGTACTTGGTCAGGCTTAAGAGCACCGACGGCAGTATGCAAGACTCCTCGATTATAGAAAAGGATGAGGTCTTTCTCTTGCCATTCGTGTGGGTACACAAGCTTTTGTGACATGGAACAACATGAGGGACGTCATTCCCATGCGAGCTTGGCGCCCTTACCTGTGGCGCAATGGCCGGTCGCTGCATCTTGTAGAGCAGCGCGCGTACCTTTGCAAGATCCTTGATGTGTGTGCCATCTGGGTATATGGCGTTATCACGTTTCGCGCCTGCCGGGAGGGGCTTGACGATGAGTTGCCGAGCGACCCACAAGTGAACTTGGAAATGGAGGTTTCCCGTAACCGGGTTCTTCCACAGCTACCGGAGTGGTGTTTTTTTCAGCGATCTCTCTCTTTCTGACGTGGATTGGCTTACCACAGGGAAGATCTTGGTCATGGACTCTTCAAAATTGGGGAGTTCTCCGCTGGGGAGCTCGCGACCTTCACTCTCGAATCCCAAACCGGTTGGTAGGGCACGAGGCCGTGCCTTCCAAACGTAAGCGTGCGGTGAATACCGCACAGAGGCTCTTACCGCCAGACTCTTAAGCTCTGGCGAGAGAATTTCAAACATGGTCTTGCCTGAAACGAACGCTGTGGAAGCAAGGGGAACCGACAACTCATCTCCGGTTCCATCGTCATACCTGACGGTCTGGGGGTCGCCTTTGGGTACTGTTATCGCATACAGCGTCGTCACGCGAGACGGATATAAATCAGAATCCATGTGCCATCGACAGAAACGGGTATATCCCTTGGCTTCGTCCTCCCCAGAGACGCGGGTCGTGTGAAGGGTAGTGTGGGAGGCGTGTGTGAGAGTAACAGTCGCGAGACCTTCGTGATCAGTCACAGTACCGTTGCCGATGACTTGAACCTGGAGCACGCGAGGGATGCCGGTGGGGTGATGAATAATGGGTTTCTTTGTGGATTCAATCTGCCCATAGCGCTCGGATTGATGATCGAAAGCCTGGAAGGTTGTGGTGAAGTGAAGCAGATGGAAAATCACATGTAGGGAGAAGGGTGAAGAGATTACCTTGGTCAACGCATACTGTTGTTCGGGCGTAAGAGCGACATTGCGGAACAGGAGGACACCATGCTGGCGGGGCGGTGGGGTGAAACGACTTTAAAACGTGGAAATGTCATGGAAAGATGATTGGACTGCTCACCTTGTAGAGTGCGTCGTGGATCTCAGCAAACTGAGATGGTGTGAGCTCACCGGGGTTGACACCCTTGACTTCGCGACCAAAGTCGACAAAGCAAGATGGATCAACGGAGGCAGGCAGTGGCAAAGGGGCCAATTCGATAGCCATGATGACTCCGAGTCGCAGGAAGAATCGGGTGAGCCAGTGGGTTGCTAGAGTCTCTACCACTACAGTAACTTGAATATTTTAACGGAGGGCCGGACGCCGTCGTGTCTCAAGATCTCATCACACACACTGCCGCACACTGTCAGCTTGGTGTTTTTACACAACAACCCAGAGGAACTTGAATCCATTCGCTGCCACATTGGCGGAGAGCGCATGTCATTCACGTGTGCTATACACTTTAGGGCTCTCCCACTGGGTTCCAGGTCACCGCACCGCTCGCCCCTTCGTCAAGAGCATCAATCGCTGCAACGTCCCCCACGTCGAGGGCGAAATCGAACACCTTGAAGTTCTCCTCAATTCGGTGTGCCGAAGTAGCCTTGGGAAGCGGCACAAAGCCCTTCTGCAGGGACCAGCGAATCAGAACCTGCGCGGGACTCTTGCCGTGCTACAAGTAATCCCAGTCAGACCATCTGAGAAACTCTCCTAAGGGTTGCCTCCATACAGTCGTACCTTTTCTGCAGTTTTGAGCACAACCGCATTTTTGATCCCTTTTCCCTCTGCGGCCTTGGCTCCACGAAGCAGTGGCGTGTACGCCTGCACGACGATACCCTCTGACTGGCAGTACGACACAATCGGGCGCTGTTGGCACCACGGGTGGAGCTAACCACGTAATGTCACCAGTTCGGTCCATATTCCGGATGAGATTATTTCTCACCTCGATTTGGTTCACGGCAGGCTTCTCTAATCCCGCTTCCTCGATTTCCTTGATATGCTTCTCCGAGCTACAAAGAAAACATCACCATGTATAGGACGCCGAAAAGTTGTGACAACGCACAAGTTCGATACCCCTGCGGTGCGTACAAGCCCCCGTGCCTTGGCCTCCAGCACAGCCTTGTATCTCGTGAGCCTTGCACCACGACCGCCATGGGGGGAGTGGACGAGATAGAGATCATAGTAACCTAATTCTGTCGGTTGACTCATGTGCAGACTAGTTGTATGGAAGAAGACTTGCCGAAGCCGAGCCTTTTAATCGATTCCTCGACACTCTGTAGTGCCCCCTCGTACCCAGATCCCGCACCCACCTTGGAAGCTATTTTTCAAACCATGTCAGATTCAGCAAGGAATATGCGGCTCCGGGTCGTACTGATGAAGACTTGGTCACGTGGAATACCCGAGCTTCGGACGCCTTCACCGACTTGGGTCTCATTCTCATAGAACTGCGCGCAGTCGATATGCCTGAGAACATAGCGATCCCGTATGTGATGAGAGTCAATTTGGGGACGTCGAGGACCCTTGCCGCACCTGTACCCGGTTTTTAATGCATTTGCCACACCTCTAGCGCACAACGAGGCTTTGAGCTTGTACACCCCGAACCCGATGGTGGGTAAAGAATATCCTATCACGAAATCAATCAAGCCATCCCATCGACGGCAGTTTCGGTTACTATGCCGGTAAGCAATGTCACGGATGTTGGTACGTCTGCCATTATGGAAGGAGATCAGGATGATAGGCTGGGAATGGCTTGCTGGGGAATCCTATATCGAGCAGAGGGGAGCACCCCTGAGAGTATGCACTTTACTTTCGGGAATAAGATACACATCGATCATCATCTACCCTCGTGAATCGTGATGTATGTGCAACATGGATCCGTAGCACTGCTGAAGGGTTGTGCGTATTACGGGGTCAAGTTCCTTTTCTTTGTTCAGGACCTCCACCAATCTCCGTTTCCAGAATGCTTCAAAGTTGTGATTCTACAATGTCTCTACCATGCACACTACCGTACATCCGCACAATCATATACTGCTTTCATTCCAGCTCGACCATTCATATGTTCAACCTCTGTCCGCCCAGGTTTGAGATCGACACGCCTAGTAACTCGCATGGTTCACCTCACCCGAACAACATGCTCGCAGCGACGTCCACGTTTCCCCCGCTAGCACTCAACAATTGGATAGCCTGCTCCCTCGACGCTCCAAGACCAACGAGCGCCTGAACATCGCTTTCGGGATATCTTCCTCCGGCGCTTGCTGCCCCCCCAGTCGGTGCACTACTTAGGGTATGTCCTCCTCCAGGGAACCTCGACCCCGAACCAGGATTCTGCGACGCAGACGGTCCTCCTCTGAGAGATGTCAAAGAATCAGAGGAAGTGGAGACGGGCTGGGCGGGGAGCGATCCATCTTCGTCCACCCCCGATTCTAGGATACGCGCCTTCTCCGGGAGCTCGTGTTCAGGTAGGAACGAAACTTCGCGTCCTTGGATACGGAGGACACCTTTCTGGAGGTCTATACAAGCTTGGTGGGCCTTGAGCATGTCGAGTCCGAGCAGGAGGTCGACGTCCCGTCCCTGATGTGCATTGTGACCACAGTTGTTACCGGACCATGACGGGTGAAAGAGTGGGACTCACCTCCATGACGGTGAATGAACACGGCAAGTGGAGATCCGTCAGCTTGAGTTGGGCGCTGTGCACCCTTCCAAGGATCTTGGCGGTTCCTACACCTCTAGCGATACCAGCGAATCGTTTGTCTACGAGACGCATGATCCTGGATGTCATGTACATATTTCGATGAGCAAGCATTGTTGGGTATGCCATCACAGACGTACCCGCACGCCTCCGCACATTCCGGACTCACTGTTAGCAAAAACGGTGTCAGTCCAAGAAGGAAACAGTGAAGGGGGTCTCGACCAACTCACTTATCGTGCTTTGCGCTCCACTGTCCACGAACGCCTTCACAGGATGCGAGTTAACCTCAACCGGAACGCTAACGATACCCTTCACATTAGCAATCCCTCGACGCCCCTACACCTCCCTTGCGCACCGACAGACGCGAAACCGACTCACTAAAGCATAGTCACCCTCCCGAACGCCTCTGGGCTATATTCGAGCGCGTGCTCCAAGTTCTCCATGATAGCTTCCTGTCTTATAGCCTCTTCTATCCTCCTTTGTGCCTCGACGTCGTACGGGTCGGCGTTGAGCGCCTCAATCTCGCGTAGTCGCGCCAGTTCGACCTCACGATGCCGTTCTTGCAGCTGCCTCATGAGCGCAGCGAATCGCGGGGGAGAATGTTCCGCCGCATCAGCCAACTCGGGTTGGGTCTGTCGTACAATAGGTCAACTAGAGGCCGAGGAGAGGGGAGGGGATGAGAGGGTAAGATCGACATGGACGGACCTGTTGAAGTTGGCGTAACAGGTCTGGGTTGCCCAATATCTGTAACCGCATCATCTCGGCATCGTGTGACGCTTCTCTATGAGAATGAATGGCGTCGAATTGACCACCGAGGGCACGCGATGCGGCGGGACAGAGGGGGGGGGGTGAGCCACCGAGCAAGCGTGAATGGAGTAGAGAGACGCACCTCCCGCCGGAAACCGCAGCTTTTCGCCTGAGCAGTAGCATAGCGTTATCAGACACACCGAGGCCCCTCATCGTCGCCGATGGCTGGCTAAGCTCGCGTCCTTCTAGTGAAATGGCTTGCTCGGGTATAGGGACGCCGGACTGTGTCCGAGTCGCACATCGAATGAGGGGGATTCACGAGATGAGTGGCGAGTAGCTCACCTCGGCCTCCAAAAGTGCCTGGACGTCCTGGAGTTTCATATCTGGGTCTATCTCCACAGAAAAATTCTCGCCCGTGTCGGTGACGAACGTGATCTGCATGGTTGTGGATTTGACGCCCTTTGAAGTCTGAATGTGAGAATGCTTGGACGGTGGTTATTGTCGTAAGTCGTATCCGACCGTAGATAATCGGGTGAATGGTACCGGGCCGCGAAGGGGACAATCTGGAAGTACTTGATCAGGAAGGTGTTGTAAATCGCTCACGATACTGCCAACTCGTCGAACGCGAACAGGGTTAAATACCTCAGAGGCCATGGACACGCAAGCCCCCCACGAAAGAACCAGAATTCAGTGGAAGTAGACGACGCGTCACGGCCCAGTATCTCGGTAAGCAAGCGCCCAGAAGGCGCAGCATGCAGTGATATTAGATCATACAATATTCAAAATCCCTCCGAAATTAAGCGAATCTATGGCCATCTATTGTCGAATTCCTCGCCCAACTAATCTACTTCTCGCAACAGAGCTATGAAAGGAACCAAGTAAGACCCAGAGGACCACGGACACGAAGCGAGTAACTCACTACCTTGACCCTGTCCCGCGCATGTTGGACATGAGCGCGCTCTCCAGAGCAGAGGCAGACAAGCTCGCGTCTATCGTTGGTATCCTACGTTAGCGGTCCCTCCTTGTACAGCCAGAATATTCAAGTGCTCACCACTCAGATCACTGAAACTGCTCGCCGAACTCCCATGATTACTCTCCCCCTCGCTCACACCTGCAGCCCCCAGCGCACCAAATCCCTGGCGCGTATGAGCATGGCTCCTTGCGTTCCGCGCAGATACTGCAGGCGGAGAGCTAGACTTGGTCGGTGATAGGTGTCGCTGCATTGGGGAACCCGCGAGCGATGGAGGTTGAGAGTTCGGGTGGAGGTGGGGTATTGTTTGTGTTTGGTGTTGACTTGGGTGATCATGCGGGGAGGAAGCGTGGCGGTGTACCGGTGGTGGCGAGGGAGAAGATATGGAAGGTGACGGAATCGACGGAATCGACCCTCGAGGTGAAGATGTACTCGATACGCTCGCACTGTGATCTCTATTGCGCGCAGCACTCGTGAACTCTCCGAGTTGAACCTCCAACCCTGCATGCTCATTGAACCTGAGTTTACTCGGTGAACCCGGTGCAGTCCCAACCCCACCATTCCCACTAGGATGCGCAGATACCGCGATGGCGGAAGCAGGGAATGGCAGACGGCCACGCACGTCTTCTCGTCTCGCATCATCACGTTCCTTGCCCTTTTCAGAGGACACTGGTGATCTCACAAGCCCCAGTCTCTCGCTCGTCATCATCCGCTGCAGCTGCGCGAGCTTCTTATCCAGGTGTTCCTGCTCCTCCGCCTGTCTCTCCATCTCCTCCTCCTTTCTCTGTGCCAGCTCTTCCTCGTCGCTCGATTCGCTCTCATCTTCGTCAGAGAATGGGGAAGCCATGCGGGGTGGCGCAGAGAGTGGACCCGTGGGGCGTTTGGTGCCCTGCAGTGTGGCGGTAGATGAGGAGGACGTCTTGCCATGCGTCGGGTACCCCGGCGCTCCGCGAGGCTTTAATTTGGACGGCGACTTGTGCGTCAGTGAGTTCAAGCGTGCTCTCACGCCCAGCGGCGTGGCCATCCTTTGGCTCACAGAGAGCCGCCGTGCGCCGAGGGAAGCGGCGCCCGTGAGTTTGGCAGGGGGAATCTTGATGGACAGTTGGTGGGAAGAGGGACTGATAGGTGTCGCGTCCGCCGAGCGAGGCGTAGGCATAGCGGGCGTCGACGGAGTAGTGGGGAAGGGAGTTGTAGCGGATGCGGGGGTCGAGAGGACGCCTCGGATGTCTTGCAACCCACGAAGATCCTGCTCGTACCGAGCCTGCGCGCGATAGAGGAGGTAGGGTAAGGGTACTTCTAGATGGGCTGCAAGGCCCTTCCCTGTGTACGTGTGTTCGATGAGAGGGACGCGCGGGGCGTGAGAGGGAGGACGCACAGTCAGTACCACCGTTATCGCTCGTCCGACTGAGCGCAATGACTTCCCAGAGGATGTTTGCCTTGTCGGCGTTCCATTCTATCTGAGCGCGGTTACCGCGTTCGGTTTAGTAGTGGGTTGTGGTAGAAGCGGGATACGTACATGGGGAGGGTTGGGGTGTGGTTCGTCGGGTCTGTTGTATGGAAGCTGGACCACGACGCGTACACGAGGAGGTGTAGGCATTAGCGCGTTCCTGTACTAGTAGAGACGGTGTGGCCGTCGACGCTGCCGCACACGACGGCGAGCTGTACGTTACCTGGCCAGCGGTTGCTGTAAAGCCAAGCTGACTGCCAGATTCGGTAGTCGCATCTCCTCACCGCCATGTCCACCGATCCCACCTTCCTCGACGTCGAGGACGACGAGCAACGACAAACCCGCATCGGTTCGTGTACTCCCTCTGCCATCGCTCCTCAGAAAGACTACCCTCTACCAGGCATCCTTCTCGAGCGACTCAACACCACATCGCCCTCGAGCGCCGTGTCCCCCAAGATCGGACACGAACCAGGCCCAATCGAACCTCCTGCTGAACGTACGACCCGTCCCACCGCTTTCGTCCACCCCCGATGATCCATAGCACTCCCACCCCACAGTGCTAGCGCGCGTACAAGCCTTTCTTCCCGCCATCTCCGCCTCGAACGAGGCCCTCTCTCAGGCGAAACCCGAGGACATCGACATCGAAATTGTCTCAGAGGACGAAAAACAGTACATCGAGATGGTGTGTCCCATCGCTCTCTCGCCATCTCGGCTCTCTTGTTCACGAAGCCTCTCAGGACCTCGGACTAGGCGTCTTCGAGGCGAAACCTCGCCCCGAGTCAGGATCACGCTCGCCCCCTTCCTCCGATGCGGAATCGACCTCGGACGTGTCCTCGTCAGATTCCGATTCCGATTCGTCCAGCTCGACTTCCTCGGAAGAAGACTCCGATTCTTCTTCTTCTTCTTCTTCCAGTGGCGACTCGGATGAAGAGTCGCAGTCGGGATCGTCGGTCGACATGAAGCCCATCTCTTCCCGTCCCATTAAACCCCTCCCAAGACGTGTGTCGCAGCAAACAAAGCTTGAGGTTTGAGTTTGAACCTTTCTTTCCTGTCGACGCACCTCTTGCCGACATGGTGGATAGTCGCACAAGGGGACTGGACCGCAGCCTGACCAAAATCACATATTTTAGAACTGAAAACTACAATATTACAAACAGGCTCGATTCTCTAGATACTGTGCTTCCCTGAAGTACTAAACGTGCAGATCCACTATGTACGATATACACCAAACGACAGTTCATTCCATAAACGACAAAGCGAGAAGAAAAAAACGAACGAGGTATCCAGACTCGACAGAACCCATCATCACCCTATCACATGAACGCCGACCAAAAGTCATCGTCGAAAAAAATATCCGAGTTCATAAAGTAATTTGGATCGCTCATCGGGACATTGGGAAAGGTGTATTGAGGGTCCATCGGGCCAGGGGGGAGGCTGCCTCCCGTATCGACACCCGCAGCCGAGCTCCCAGTTGCATACCCACTCGTACCCATTCCATTTGACGACCCACTTGCACCCCTACTCGTGGGGCCATATTCCGTAAAGTGCCGCAATACCGGCTTTGAAACTTGCTCCGGTTCTGATTTCTCGGTCTTCCTCCTGAAGGAGAGAACACCCCCCTCAATCAGCCGAGCGCACTTGGCGGCGAAGTGGTCGGGTGAACAGGCGATGAGCGACAACTTCTCCATTACCCTCGCCAAGATCGAATCCGAAGATCCCGGCATCTGTTGGCCAATGTTCTCGTACACGTTCCATTTCGACAGTATGACGAAAATCGCGGCCAACGTAATCATGCTGAACAAGCTGTCAGGAGCGGTGCTCAGCAATGCGAGCTCTGACCGCGAGATTGTCGCGATCAATATTGCTTCGCTGAGTACCAGGGCATGATGCCCCCAAGTTTGTGTAAGGTTGACGCCATTGTGCACGGCGGCGAGAAACCAAGGGCCTTGGAGGTCGGGTTTATTGAGCGCGAGCTTGGCTTGCATGATTGCGTGCACGAGTACGATGAGTCGACATGACTGGTAGTAGACCTGAAGCATGCGGAAATAAAAGACTTCGTGTTCTGCTAAGACTGAATGTCAGGGTCAGGACTATTCGTTCATGTAAAATCTCGCAGCTGGGAGGGCACGACGCAAGGGAATAAACTTGTAAACTTGAAAGCGTACCTGCAAGTGGGGAGATTAGACGTTCGATAACGTCCATGTGACCAAGGAAATCGAGCACTTCTTTATAGAAGACGCCAAGCTTGTCGGGGGACCGTAGTCGTATCGAAAGTCCCTGTTGGGTGGTGGCGAAAAGTTGGCAAAGAAGAGATAATCTTAAATCTCGAGTCGAAACAATGGTAGCGTATGTACTCGTATCGAGGGCGTCATATATCAGACTTTGGCAATCTGATATGGGTTCCCGGCCAGTGCCGGCACAGAGCCTTCAAAACCCCAGTAAATCAGCTGATTACACGAACGAGGGTAGGGTCGACTCACATGGACTCGACGGTATTAAGGGCAAACCACTGGATGGAAGTCGGTCAATTTATGTTCAGACACCGATCTGGATGGACGCACTAGTCGTGCTTTATCGAGTGCTTCGACGAGTTCTGCGCTTGGGGGCTCGTTCAACTTTTTCTGATTACGAAGCGTCTGAGCATATAGCATAGCTTCGCTCAGACGAAGATTCATAGCCATGCTAACTGCTGTTGCAGCTATTAGTCTAGCGTCACGGGGTTCTTTTGGTGTTGTATCGCCGACGGGCTCCCACAAAGAGAGGATAAGGATAGCATGAATCGCATCGGTGGAAGGGAGTGGGTTGAAGGTTTGTTTGAAGACAACTTCGTCGGCTAAGCGGTAGAGCTGGGGAGCGACGATGGAGCGTATTGAAGGTTCCAGATGCCGAGAGGCTACACAACATTGGGCAAGGCGAAGCAAGGGACCATCATTGCGGTTACTAGGTTGTAAATTTAGCCAAGGGCTGTAACGTTCCTCGAATCTGAGATTGACGCGTTCAATGAAAAAATAGCAGAGGATGGCCAATACACACATGTCAACCAAGTATTCGACCTGCTCGCGACCTAGTACGTGGAGGAGCGTCTGATCGACCTTGTTCCGAGAGAGCTCTGCGGTGTTTGCTCCGCTGCGCGTCATTGCCTGTATGGCAAGTATAGGAACCATTGTGCCTTCGAAACCGCCAGTAAGCTTCAAGAGACCCCATGGGGAGTGCTTTTCAGGTAGGAGACGCTCAGGGTGCAGCAACTCGACTTCTTCCACGTCGCGCGGTGGCACTCTGAACGGAGGCAGAGTATCGGAGTGTGTATCCCCCCAAACCTTAGGGTGTCTCCTCGTGTCATCCATTGGAACTTCCTGTGGCTTCTTAAGAAGCGGGACGGAGGATCTCCGATCGATATTGGGTTGTGTGGAGCACTCGGGCTGTTGGCCACGTGCAGAAGAGGGCCCAGGGGATTGTCCGGAGCTGTCCTCGAAGGAACAGGAGAGACTGAGTACTTTGCAGCGATGGCATTGAGCACCAGAGTTATCCCCGTCAAGCATCTCGCAGCGCGTTTTGTGCTTCCGGCATGACAGACAGGCTTGCGCGGCTTTTGCTCGTTTTGCGGGTGCTGGGCGTGGAGAGTGAGCTCGTTTTGAACCGACAATAGGCTCATTCATGTCTCGTGTGGTCATGATGAAGGTAAAGATGAAAGAGAACTTTGTGAGCTTGAATCTCGACGCCGCCCCGGCAAGGCTACTACGCCAAGCAACAAATTGCACCCGCTTCAAAGTCAGCGAGCGGGGAGCATCTGCCGGCGACGATCTACTGCGAACTTGTTCCCTCGCAACTGTATAATACTAACCGCCTCAATATCGACCACAACGAGCACGCTACCTCTTCGTCAGGCCGCTCAACGAGCGATGCATCGTCAGTATTTTCTTGGGACGGGTGCCGAGATGAGTCAAGTTGCTGACGCGAACCTGTGCGTTTTCTCCGAATGCGACCCTTGTCTGATGGATGATCCTGTATCGAGGTGTCTGAGTCAGTAGACAGACCCACATGGTACAAACGAACCACGGTGGGAATACCAAGTCGGACCCAAGCTATTCAAAGCAAGGCGTCGGGGAACGAGTGGAGCGATAAAATATCGTAACGGCATCACTATCCGTTGTCCAAACTGCTGCTTATGTTGGAGGTGTGTCGGCTTCTGCTAGGAAGAGCAATCATTCAAAATGAGTCGTTTTTGGAGGAAGGGAGAGGGAACGATCGTCAAGGTGTCCAGCGGATACTTATAGAAGCGTCCAAAGCTACTCTGAAAAAGCTTTTATCTTGAACTTTCCAGCAGCTTTGCTGTGGGAACTTGCATATCTAGTAATATTTCTTCGAAGTCAGGAACTTCCCTCACTGGCAGGGAGTCCCTCAGGGTACTCAGTAGTAAGCCATAGGCCATGATAACCAAGGCCGCAATGCCACAAGAAGACAGCAACCGACACCCCTGCACTTGCGATTGGGGCCCGTCCATGCATACTGAGTAATTAAAGTATGTCGGTGGCAGTCACCGTTGCAAGGAACCAGAGGAACGGGTTTCGTGCCTTTGCCGACTCCCGAGGTTCGTCTCTTCACACCGCGTGTCCTCCTCATGCAACAGTTTAATTTACTCAACTAACACTGTGTGGCCTCGTTCCTTGAGCCAAGTGGATCAAAGTGGGAGTTGCATACGAGTCAATCCCCCCTCGGGATTCTCCGGGAGAACCTAACAAACGTGACGAACGCGCACAGCATGTTTGTTTTCCGACATAAGTAACGAAACTTCGTACAACTTGCCTTCACGTGATCTATGCATGAGCTTCCATTTCACGCACTGTTTTCGTCCCGTCAGAACGTCAGAAGTGTTGTAGGTCATTGGAAATTCGCAATTCGCATTCGTAGCAACATTTGATGGTAAGCCATCCAAGTATCATGCGTTTTATAACACCGTTTTCGTTCGACATGGTTTGAGCAAACGTCACCGAACTCTTCAGGCAAGCAGCCCGGATACTAGACTTAACCTAGGACCTGGTAAGGACCAGTTATGACCAGTCCCCGGCCACCTATAACCACCACAGATGAGACATGCATCTTCACTATCAGTGCCCTCTGTCTCCGCAGTGGGCCTTTCAGAACTTAACGGAAACACTGTGGGTGCGCACACGGACGATACCATGCCTGGAAAGCAGTGTCGTAAGTAATTAGACCTTGAATTCAAGTTGCGCGCACCGCATCCTGATATACTTACCTCCAAAAGCATTTCCACGGAATTTTTCGGCCCAAGTCCAACTGGGCTGATGGTGTGTCATTTCGGATGAATGGTGATTGGCATTGTGGTTCAGGGAGGACCCTTTCCAGTGAGTGTGGTTCGACAACTGTAACCAGGCGACGCCATGGTTCGATGTCCTACCGCGGCACTGCCATGACCGAGCGCAACAGGCGTGAAACGGACGGACTACGGGGCCCTGTGTAGCTCGCTCTTACGGATCGACAGTCCAATGGGCGCTCTCAGATATCACTTCGAGTTGCTGTACCTGTCACGACATTTGTGGTCCTCAAGGGGACCCAACGCGGGTGACGGTCGTCTACTTTTCATCCCCTACTGACTGCTCTCCCTTGCCGACCGACTCAGACCGAGGGCGTTTCTAGCATCCCCCATCGTACCCCAGCAAGTTTGGGAACTTGAAGACAAGATAAACGTTTTGCTCAGGGTACGATTGCCATAGCGCGGCACGGACCGTACATACATTGTTCTATTTTGAAACGCATACGTGCTCGGATAACGAATCAGCATCGCCGGCACCCGCAGATTGCGAAATTATTTGCCCGACCGTATGTCATAATGTGATACTGGCAAATGTAACGCAGTACTTGTATCCGTTTCACTGCATGCGGGGGGTGAGGCTAACGAAAACGGGTAGGTATTGGCTTGACGCAAACATGCGCTCGAACATCGGACAACCACCAACCAGATTGTCTACAAACCAATTATCCATCTCTTTCGTCGAGCCCTGCTGTGTGAAAAATGGTATACATGCGCAGCCTGACGTGCGCTTCATCCATTCAGCAGCTCAACAAGAGTACAACAGAAACGAACAAAATGGTGAACAAAGGAATGCGACCAGTTTATCCACGGTTAAAACAGGGGCGCAGCATTGCTAATAGACTCGGACCGCCGGCCGACAGGGGCGGTTTGGTGATGAGCCCAGCCCACCTCGGAATTACACCCATTCCTGCTGCCTGGAGCCAAGAAACCCAGCTTCCGGGTTCCACTGCAGCCCCCCAAAAACGTCTTTGCAACCACGCAGCCGGCGAACCTACAGTATCAAGTCGAGCTTAGAATGTGTTATTCCAGTGTTTCAGCGCACCTTTGACGGGACCCGTAGGTCCGAAGCCAAACAAGCTTAAAAAAGGCCGAAGTATCCACAATTCGGGAATGAGCTGGACGGCAACACTGAATGCAACAGCGGGGAGGAATTGGGGATGCTGCTCGTTGATATGGCCTATGCGATAAGTTGGCAGGTTCAGGCCACCTTCAGCACGGAGCGTGGATTGGACATACCGACTGCGACTGTCAGTGCCTGCACCTGTGGTTTCAAAGCGAGTAGGTAAGTTCTAACGACTTCCTCTTCAATCCCGTAGCGCATAGCAAGTTTTATGAGTTCACGCGTGGTATTGTCCAAAACCTTGTCAACCATTTCTTCCCTTTCAGCGTGGCCAGGCGCCTTGTCGGGGGGAGGAATTTTCTCCAGGTCCTTCATTATGGCCATAAAAATCCCTTCAAGTTCCTCGGTGAGTTTATCAAAGGTGATATGGTGAGCATCCAGAGCGCCTTTGATGTTTTCGCGAAAAGTAGCGGTGGCACTGACAATGCGGTTCATAGCAAGTGTAATGTCGGTGAAACTGGTCGATTTGAAGTAGGTGGCAGCAGATTCAAGCAAGCGGGGAACATAATACTGCAGATATTTCTCGCACTTCTTCGCCACTTCCCAAAAGTCAGGCGGTGATGGCTTGGGTGCTACAAGAGCCCGCACTGTACCCGTCACACGAAGAGCCGATGAGAGGTATGCATTTACAACATTGAGAATGGAGTATGCTTACTTTTTATGCTCCCGATAAGAGGACTGAGGAACGCTGCGTGAACATGAGTGCGCTTCTCGATCTGGACGGCTTGTTACTCACATTCCCGGGAGAATGGGAGTCGGGGATCAAGGTAGCACACCTGCAAAATTGTTGTGAGAGAGAGAACATTATTGTGAGCAGTTGACTACTGTAGGCCCCTGAGAATATGCGTATGACCGTGGTGGACGCGGTGTCTGAATTCAAACTCTGTATTTATCGGCCAATCGGCAAGATCTTGACAATGTCTTTGTACAAAGTGTGCAGCCTCGTTCGCCGTCCATCATGGAGAGCGAACTAGACGACAATGCTGCAGAACTTGCAGCGGAGATGGAGAACTTTGTTTCCGATCTGATGATGCAGCCAGATCGAGAGCAGGTGGCCTCGGAAATCGGTGGTGAGTCCCTTCGATTGTTCAGTTAGGGTGTTCTCTGAGTGTACGCACCACACTTTTCTTCTCGCAGTGTTACAGTCAATCTATGGTGATAACGCGATCCATCTCTGGCATGGTTCGAGAGTAGGGAGTCCTGAGTCTACATCGGATGGGGGGTCTAAAACTAACGGGATGGACACGATTCGCTATGTGGTTTCACTAAAGTACGTGAGTCCTTCTTTTTTCCTTCTTATTCACTATCAATCCATTACTCTGACCATATCGCTGTTGTGATAGTCTTCCATCCCACGAGGACGTTTCCATCCGCATCCTCGTTTCTCTGCCTCCTTCATATCCCGCCGAGAGCCCACCCCAGATGCAGCTACTTTCGCGCTACATCGGTGCCTTTGGCGTCGACTCATCTCTCTTTGGGTCGATACTCCGCACTTTTATATCCCTATCTGGTGTTGAGTGGCCCCGCGATACCGTCTGCGTCTTTGACGGACTTCAGAGCGTCCTCGAACGATCCGAAGCATGGTACGAAGACAAGCTCAACAGAGAAAAGGCTGGGGAGCTTATACGAGAGGACGCTTTGGGGCGTGATCCAGCATTGCAAGAATCGGCGGAGTCGACGAAAGAGGACGAGGAGGGATTAGGGAGGGTGTCGCGACCGATACTGACCCTCCAGGATGCAGCGCTGCCGGAGGGCATTAAGCTTATCGAAGCTGAGCCGATCGTGGATCGGAGGAGCGTGTTTGTTGGGAGGGCATGTCAGATATCGTACCCGTCGCAGGTTCGTCGCGCGTTGTTCCTTGCTGCCGCTGGATCGCGTCGTGTGCTGATGGTGTTTTTGATGTTCTAGGTTCCGCTGATACTGAACCACTTGATGTCCGATCGACATATTGCCCGCGCAGCGCATCCGATCATCAACGCCTGGCGCTGTCAAGTAGGAAACGTACTCCATCAAGGTGGGTGGCCCTATCCCGAGTTGTGACGTGGACGACGTCAGCTGAGTGGGGAATGCCACCTCATCAAAAGACAATGACGATGATGGCGAGACGGCTGCAGGGAGTCGGCTCGCACATTTATTGTCTATTCTGGTAAGAGGTTCATACTGACTGGAGCGTTTGGCGTGCTGTATTGTGGCCCGGGGCTAATGCGAGTTGAACGTTTCGTTGTGATGTAGGAGATCAATAACGTGCTCGTCGTCGTTACGAGGTGGTTTGGAGGGATTCATCTCGGACCTGATCGGTTCAAACACATCAATCATGCGGCACGGAATGCGCTCGAGATGGGTGGCTTTTTAGACCAGGTGGAGGGAAGCAAGAGTGCGGCCAAGGGACGAAAACGCTGAGCTCTGCCTTGGTAGTGCTTGATTAGTGTAGAGTCACCGATTGGGTAGCCGGATGTGCTGGCCTTCCCAGGCCAGTACCAGCTGACTTTCCCTATATTCTTGTTGGACGGAAATGCTACCGCTGCGACACCTGCCCTTCTCGATATCGTTCAGAGTCCTTGCACCAAGGACGCCATTGATAGCGACCCACGCCCGCCCGAGGTCGACGTTGTGGTACAGAATGGCGAGCACCGCCAACGCCAGCATCGTACGTCCCCACGTTGAGCTGAGTTGCTCACGCGGTTGATAGGTCGCTCGTTGCTTCCAGTGGGGACTCAAGGATCCAACGCTGATCAAGACGCAAGGGTACATTGACGGAAAATGGGTCGACGCGACTGGGGGCGAGAGGATCCTCGTGACGAGTGGGTACTCTTACTTTCGTTTCCACCTCATTTTCGGGCGGGCACTCGGATACTCATGCATGGTTCTTGTCCTATCGCTATAGACCCTGCGACCGATGAAGAGCTAGGTACAATTCCTGAGATGGGGCTCGAGGAGACCAAAGCTGCGATCGCAGCTGCCGGGAAAGCGTTCCAGACGTGGGGAAAGACGACAGCCAAGGTCAGCCCTCTTTGCGGAAGGAGGGAATACGTTGACCGAGCCTTTCGTTGCCTGGATGTAGTACCGACACGACATTCTCATCAAGTTCTTTGGGTTGGTGCAAGAACACCACGACGACTTGGCTCGCATTATCGTGCGTCGTGTCGCATGGTTGGGTGTGATTGACGTTGATATGGTGTAGACGTTGGAGAACGGAAAGGCGTTGACGGACGCCAAGGTGCGTCAGTCTCTCTTCAGTCCCGTGCTTGTGTCTCAGTGAAGTTTCTAGAGCGAGAACACGTATAGTGCATCTTTCTTGGAGGTGGGTAGCATATATGCTGGGTATGTCTGAGCTGAAAGGGCCGATCTCGCAGTGGTTTGGTGAGTCCCTCTGTTTGCTCCGTGAGCCAAAACACGAGAAGTGAATTGCTGTCGTACAGCCGAGGAAGCGGTTCGCACATATGGTGGTAAGCACCATTGGAGCTGATAGCTCAAACGCATGCGTGACCTTTTCGCAGAACACATCCCGTCGTCACTTTCCAATGTACGGAACGTCGTGATCAAGCAACCTGTTGGTGAGTGCTAGCCGTGTTCGTCCTGGTCCGTTGCTGACTACTTGTTGGATAGGTGTCGTGTAGGTGTTGTTCCACCGATTAATGTGGGAGGCACTTTATTGTCATGGCAGATCGATCTTCACACCGTGGAACTTCCCGTCGGCGATGATCACTCGGAAGCTTGGGGCAGCGCTTGCCGCAGGCTGCACTGTGGTCATCAAGCCGGCACCTGAGACGCCTTTCTCTGCACTTGCGCTTGCCGAGGTTGCTATTTCTGCCTTGACGCCTTACATGACCATTAAACGGCCGTTTATTTAGCTCTCTCGACGTGCGGGCGTACCCGACGGCGTCATCAACATGGTCACGGCACAAAAAAACGTTCAAGTGGTCGGTCGTGAGATGTGCGAAAGCAAAGCCGTCCGAAAGTTCTCGTTTACGGGCTCGACGGCCGTTGCCAAGTTGTTGTATGGCATGTCCGCTTCGACGTTGAAAAAGTGCGCCTTTTTGTTCTTATTTCTTCTTGCGGACATGACCTCATATGGTGAAAAGAATGTCGATAGAAGCTGGCGGAAACGCGCCGTTTATCGTCTTTGACGACGCCGACATCGAAAAGGCCGTTGAAGGTATTATTTCAATCTCTCGTGGGGCCCGAACCCTGTTCGTTCATGCTGCTCCCATCCAGGTGCTGTCTTATCCAAATTCCGTGGATCGGGACAGGCCTGTGTCTGTGCCAACCGCATCTACGTTCAGTCGTCCGTCTACGCCGACTTTGCCTCTCGACTCGCCGAAAAAGTGGCTGCCTTTAAAGTTGGGAACGGGCTCGACGAAACAACGTGTGTCTTTCGCTTGCGTGATATACGTATACATGACTGACACGCGCACAGGACACACGGCCCGCTCATCCACGACCGCGCCGTCTCCAAAGTCGCCCGACACGTCGACGACGCCGTCGCGCTCGGCGCCAACATCCTCGTCGGCGGCCACTCTCCTGACACCGCCCAAGCCAAACGCACTGGCTCCTTCTACCCCCCTACCGTCCTCTCCGACGTCCCCGCCACCGCCCTCATTACGCAAGAAGAAACGTTTGGACCCATCGCTGCCCTCGTCAAGTTCGACACCGAGGAACAGGTGATCGCGATGGCGAATGACTCCGACGTCGGGTTGGCAGGGTACTTTTTCAGTCGGGACGTAGGACGGGTGTGGCGCGTCGCGGAGGCGCTCGAGGTGGGGATGGTGGGGACGAACACGGGGATGATCAGTAACGCGAGTATACCGTTTGGGGGGGTGAAGCAGAGTGGAATTGGTGAGTTTTTGCTTTTCTTTTTTTTCTTTTTTATTGGAAGTTTATGATTGCGTGTGGCGTAGGACGAGAGGGGGGACATGGGATCGAAGAGTATCTGAACCAAAAGTTGATCGCGTTTGGTGGGATTTGATTCCGACATGTTGTGAGATGGATCAAAAGGACGTGTTTTCCAGTCTATGTTGTATCACCATCGCATTCCCTGTCTGTGCTTTTTTCGCATTGCATTTCTTTTTTTGTATAGAACGTGAGACGAGTGGTAGAAGGCGACTACAACTTGGCCTCCCGTTTCCCCTCCTCCACGACGGGGTTTACGAGCGTCCCAATCCCATGCCCGACCCAAACCCGACAATCATCGCCATGTTTAAGTACGATGGCGGGCTTGCGTGTGAACCCGACGCCGGCGGGGGTTCCGGTGAGGATGATCGAGCCGGGTTCGAGGGTGGTGGCTTGAGAGAGGAAGGCGATGGTTTGGCGGACGTTGAAGATTTGGGTTCTGTTCGGGGGGAGGGGGATGAGTATGCGCGTGAACGTAGAAACGCGAGACAGAGGACGTACTTTGTATTACCGTTCTGAAGCGTCTTGCCGTTGAGCGTGCACGTGAGGGGGAGCACCTGTGGATCAGGGATGGCGTTGTTGGAGACGAGGCAGGGTCCGAGGGGGGTGGTGTTGTCTGGTGTGCGAGTGAGTGCGTGCGTGCACGAGCAGAGGAAACCGACTGACCGAACCCCTTGGAAAAGTTCCACTGCGACGTCGTCAGCTGGTGCTTGCGGAAGGAAACCTAGATCCCCAGGGCAAGTTGTTCAGCCAAACACGTCTCGAGATAAATGGGTGCAGCCACGCACGTCGTTGGCGCCGGTGTACCCAAGGACGTAATCGAGCGCCTCTGCCTCGGACACGTTCTTGGCCGTCTTTCCAATGACGATGGTCAGCTCGACTTCATAGTCGGAGAGATGCACCTCGACTGGCTGGGCGACCCTGGGGACACAGATCGGTGCATTGGGTCCGATCATGGACGAGAGGGGTTTGTAGAACAGAAGCGGTGCGCTGGACGGAAAGGAATGAACGCGACGGTATAAGCGCCAGACACTTTCCACGGCCATGAACCGACAAACGAAGATGCTCACACAGGCTTTGCCATCCCGGTCTCGGCCTAGACACGGCTCGTAAGTCAACGAAAAGAAAGAGGTAAGAATGGGACGCACGGCATGATCAGAGTAGTTGAGACCCAGACAACGAACAATTCCGAGTTCCTCGCGGGAGAGGGGGGCAAGGAGCTCTTTGACGGTGAGGACCGTGTTGGTGACCTGCGCGGCGGGGTCGAGTGCCGAGCCGACGATTTCGCGGGCTTTGATGGCTTGCCTGTACCATGCGGCGAGACCGACTGCGGGGATATGAGTGAGGATGAGGGGGGAATGAAAGCGACTCGCCGTCGAGTTTTGGGTCAACGGGCTGGCCGATGTGCACCTGGGACGTCTCTGCGGCGATAAAGCGAATGAGACGTGTCCATTGCTGCAGCTGTGTATGAGTACAGACGCTGTAGTCGGCTCAAAGGGGCGTACGGTTCGGATGGGCGCCATGGTGGTGGTGGTGGTGGTGGTGGTGGTGATAGTAGGCTGAGAAGGACATCGTTACAAGTATGTGCCGACTTCTCCGCATTCCTGCATCATAGGATCACGTGGAGACAACTCGGTATGTATTATTTTTGGGTTGGTTTGTGTTTCATTGCTTACCATGTCCATGAAAGACACCATCCAGGATGCCCTCGACGACGTGCGCATCCTCAGTTGTCCTCTTTCAGTGGGAACAGCACACTGAGATGCACCTCACCAGATCAGCTCGCCAAGTTCGTCGTCCAATCGTCGATCACGAGCGCTCGCTGTATTGGAGCAGCAGCTCGCACTGGCATGTGCACCCGACGTCGAGGATGATACGATGCGACACTTTCTCGAACTCCAGGACACGTTTGAATGCAACGGTAAGAGACACGTTTGCGGTCAACGGACCATTTTGAACGTGGTCACTCAGTTCCCTCGAGGTCGTTTTCTTGGGTACAGACGGCAGCGTCACGCGTAGAGGGGTTGGTTGGCAAGACCTCAAGTGACAGTACGTCAGCTATCATGCAATTGGTTCCCGATATTAACCGAGCGATGTAGAAGATCGAGAGACGGAGCTCGACGTGATTTGCTCCCAGTTGTACCAATTGCTGTCGGTGATACAGGGGATCGCCTTGCACCACACAGCCAGTAAAGTATACCTTGGTCGTCGATATCCTTTGGAGGTACGACACCACGATCGATGTTCGTCCTTGTGCTGAGCCGCATGATAGATTCTAGTAGCGCTCTTGACGACCTCGCGGCATACGTCCATGATCACACCAGCATCCATTGGTGGCTCAATTGCAGGCCTGCCGTCGGACAAGACACCCCCGATCGCCCACCTTTCCTCCGCTATCCTGGACACCTTGCTTTGCGTACTTGTTGACTCGTCGGGTGCACTGCGCACGTTTGAAGATGTCAACGGGGTGCAGGCTGTCGTCAAGTTATTAAAGAGAGCAGGGACGCCACGAGAAGTGAGGTGCGTGATCGGAATTAGAGGAGACGGGCCGATGTTCACGCCGATCCCAGGATGAAATGCCTTGAATTCCTGTACTTTTACTTGATGGATGAGACCATGCAGGATGTGCCCTCGCTAGGATCGCAATCGATGCCCAGCACGCCGGTGATGAATCAGATGCACACATCGATACGGAAGATGTTTCCGCGACCAGCATCGGGTACATCAAACTCATCATTCGCTTGGTCTAGTTCAACATCGTCATCAAAATCTGCCTTTTCTGTGGGGACGAAGTCGAGCCAGAGTAGTATCCGAACGCCATCGCCGGTGAAAAAGTCGTACTCGAGCCCTCTGATCGTGTCAGACCCCCACACACCGCCGAATTCGCCACCCCCTTTGCGCGATGCTGGCAAAAAGACGCCCAAGGCGATCTCGACGCGCCCGATGATGATGCTGCGGAAAGATGTCGATTACGAGCCCCAGAGTCCGAAGAAGGCGCACGGATCGCGGGTGTCCGTGTCCGAAGACTTTTCGACACCACGTCGGCGCGAGGGGGAGAGCGAACACGAGCGGGTGCGGACGACGGAGGAAAAGAAGGAGATTTTGGGCACGCTTCTGGGGAATGTGGACGCGCTGGTGGAGGGGGTGCGCAAGGCGGGGATCTGGGGACTGACGTAGGGGGTGAGTCGTAGGAGGTGCGATCGACCAATCGGATCGCTGCACGGGCCGATGCTTAGTCATCCGTGTAATTAGTGTCTCACTCAGCAATAGCACAGCATTTCAATCCATTATGAAGCCAGCCAGGCTCCGTATTCGCTCGTTCAGTCTTCCCCTTTCTCTCATGCTCAGGTCGTACAGGTCTGCCTCGCTCGCAACCGCCTTCATCGGCGCAGTGTCCAACATCGCCCTCGCCGTCTACCTCTGCGGCGTGTGGCGATCCCTCGCTTGGGAGCCTGGAAGCGAATGGGAGGGCTCCCGCTTCTCGCTTTCCAGAGACGGCGCGAGGCTCGTCTGCGGCCTCTTCTCGGCCTACTTTGCAGCCGCCTCCGCCATATGTGTATTCGGCCTCGCAGGCATCACCAGGGTACCCTTTCTTTCTTTCTTTCAAATGCCTCACTCTTCTGACTCTCCCTAGGGCATACCCTCCTTCGTTCGCATCTACCGCAACTATGTCATCGGCGACTTTGCCTTTTGCACTCTCTTTGCCGTCTTGGCATCTTCTGCAGCCGTAGACCCCGCTGCACGAGCCCAAGTTTGCGAACAAGTATCAAGACAACCTGACCTCCTCAGGGATGTCATCGACCTCGGCCTCACCCTTGAGAACTGCGAGCAGTGGTTCGAACGGGGTCTCATGGCCTTCATGGCGCTGTTCCTTCTCCGCACTGTCGTCCGCGTGTGTTCCCCTTACCCATTCACTATGATCCTCTCTCATCACGATCGCGTCTAGATACATTTCATCTTTGCCCTCTCGCGTTTCTATGCACATCTCGCGTCGGGTCATCGCTGCGACCCATTGTGTGCGCATGACGACGACAACGTTTCACCGCTCGAGCGCATATATCTCCTCCCACATCCACCCATCGACCAGAACGAGAAACGTGCAGCGGTCAACGTAACATCCATGCAGCCGCCTATCTACGCACCCGTTCCCTTGGCAAAGGTCTCTCCACAAATGGCTCATCAACTCCGTGCGACGGCGACGGAAGCTTGGATAAGCCGTGTCCCGCACCATGCACCGGCTCGCGTGCCCTCTTACGACGCCGGAAATGAACACACTCAGTACGACACCCGGTCTTCACCCTCCGTCGGACCTATCCACCTCAAAAACGACCGTTCTTGACAACCCTCAGTATCGTGTTTCCGTTGGGATTCTGTTCGGGTTACCGTTCTCTTTGTAGTACAAGGGTATCGGCGAAACGCCGTTTTGGTAAATTCTTATTTTGTTCACGACCATGTACTTGTTAGTCATCACCCCCGCACACACACGCTCTCGTATGTATGATGATCACGATCTTTCCGCATGTTTCATCTTTTTGTATTTACAGCTTGGTCTGGTATAATTTGCTACCGGCAACTTGATTCCGGAGTTATTGTTCTCGGTGATGGATGAAAGAAATACAATACAACCGAAGCGTAATTGAGAACAAAAATGGATGTTCCTTTGGAGACGTAATGGAAAAAGTCGGGGACTCGGTCACCGACCCCATATGTAAAGAAGCCTCGCTCCATACGGTATAGCGCGTAGTGGCCTTGATCGCATAAGACGAGCTCCAGCGGCCTACGTATATGCTCCCACTGCGGATGACGAAGTGTCCCGGCATTGATGCCATGATGCATGATGCATGACGCATCGTCAAGTTTATCACTCGCATGTGTCGTACCATACGAGTGTTTTTGTCATCAGGGCGATTGTCGGACCCCGGCGTGTCTGTCAAGCCTGATCATGAGGCCTGAGTGACAGCGACGCCAAGGCACTGACATTCGAGGTGAGTCGCATTCTAAAACATTCGGGTGCCATGATGTGGCGTCGACGTCGTTCAGTGCGAGACAGTTGGCATTCTCTGCCGAGTCTGGCGTGACCTGGATGTCCCCTCCCGTCGGGACCCTGCGTCTCAGATGGGCCAGCCGCAGTCACTTTTTTTGTAAAGTCATGGACTATACCCGCTGGCATCGACGCGTGTCCGTCCCACGTGGTGCTAGGCCGTGTATGAAACTCGGGAATCGGAACATCGTATCGCCACGAATGGTATGTTTTCCGAATCACGGGATCATCGGCGTACGTGGGTAAACAGGACCGACTCGTGTGACCCCGCATTCGAACGCGGACGCGGATCACCATCCAATCATAGTACACATGTCTTGTGCGAGGGACCATCACGGAGATACTATAGTTGGACTGAATGATGAGTATTGCATCCGACGCGCCATGCCGTCGTGATTTTGCTCAAAGGGGGCATGGGCGGGCACCTCTCTGAGAGCGTTGTTCGGTGCCGAATTCGGGTTCGCTTCAGCCTTTGCCTTTGCCATGGCTCGTTTGGAAACGACGACATCGTCGAGCGTTGTCAGCGCGAGAGGGAACGAGATCGTACTCGGATCTCCACGTCCTGTATCTTGCAAAACCCAGCGTTTGTTCCTTTTCGGATGCGGCGCAAGGGCCATGGTGGGAGAACGGTGATAGCGAGCGATGTCACAAAAGGACGACGGCGAGTGTCACCCGATGTCTGGTTGACACCACCCTCGCGCCAGAGCCTGCGCGCTGTGTTCACTTGATGATCTGATCGTCGACGGGTATGGCGGAATGGATCTGTGGGTGGATCCGGGTGGTGTAGTCTTCCACCCCGAACGACACGACACCATGCAGCGCCAGAGCCCAATTCGAAAGTGGTGCGGGATGAGACAAGTTGGTTACTTTTTTTTTTTTCCGACGATGTTCGAATCGGACGACGTCCTTGACGAAGTGAGTGACAGGCTCTGAAGAATAGGAGGCACGGGGATAGATGATCCTGACCCCAGCTAGAGCCGGAAGCAAATCCATCGATGATCGCACGAAGCGAGACGATCGGCGAGATGGGAATGGGCGACTTCTTAATCTTTCCTTGGTGATGCAATGTCTAGGATTGGAATGTGAATGTGCGAATGCGAGTGCGTCGACGCGGGTCCGGCGAGACGTTCGCGCGCGCGCAAGTCCATTGGTGGGGCTCTGGAAACAGCGAAAACCAGTTCAATGGTCTCGTTGAGAGCATGGCAGCGAGATGCAGGGTATCTGGGACAGAAAGAGTTGGTCTGGAGAACGGGACTGCTGAGGCTTGATTAAACCTTGGTGTTCGATCTGGGCCGGGGGCTGGAAGCTGGTCAACAATGCTACGCATGTCACGGGGGTTCGGGGAGAATCTACTTCTCAACGTGTCGACTGCAAGAGTGCTAAACAGAACTTGTTTTTAGAGGTACTGTACTGTACCACCGAAATCGGGGAACGGAATTAGCCACCGTCGTCAGCAGCGTGGGCAACGAGCATAACAGTTTCTGAGACCCACGTGGCGACGTGACCGTGATCACGTACCATGCCTGGTTCCGACTGCCTCACGTCTACCGAGGATGAATGAGGCCACGTTGTAAACGAGGACATAGAACTAGTACAATGCGAATCATGTGGTATTTCGCAGGAACACAAGTCAGCGGCTTCAACAACTTGAAGTGCTAACGCTCTCGTCAAGAGGTCGGCAGTGGAGCCATCATTGGCCAGGACTCTCGTATCATCCATCCTTCTTTCAATGTCCATGAGATACTCTGCAGCCCCTGACATCCATGCCACCTCACAACAAAGCGCGTGAAGCGCCAAGTACTCATAATGGGGTAGAGGGAGGGTAGTTTCTGTGGTGAAAGTCACACGATCGGGAATTTTCTGATCCAGCTTCAATTCTTCCTTAGCTACACACACATCATATGTGTGTGGTACACCCTATTGAACAATATTAAGACACAAGAAAGAGATGGGGATGATAAACGCACCTCGACAGGCTTGAGCCACAGGTAGAGGTCACCAAAAAGTTGATGGCAGTAGAAGTTCATCGATAGGATGTTCTCGAGACGGTGGATTCTATTGCCGGTCAAGTTCTTGATGATGCTTACATCAGTGAACATCGATAAGATTGTCCAAACCCCGCCGGATTGGAAAGGCTGTAGCGGTATCGTTAATTGACGAAAGGGAAACATGTGCACACCACGCCCCTTTTGACCCTCTTCACCGAGATTTTTATTGGTTGCTTCGGGAACGATGTGTGCAGCTTGCACGACTGTGGAGCCACCGTGTTTATAATCCTTCCAGCCAGTAATTATGCAACGATTGCCATCACGCTTCATTGCCTGTTCAAGATGTCAGCGGAAAGTATCACTAAAACTGCATGAGAACGAACGGCGGCCCGAGCAGAGCGATGATCTAATTGACACTCTTTCATCATAGCCATGGCATATTCACGAGCATCTTCGAATGAAGGGCGAGGCGGGTGCTCGGATGGTGCCGGGGTCGGTCTACTACTGCGCTTGACTGTCGAAAGGCCAGAAAACAAGTAAAACAGATCGATCAAACAGAAAATGAAAAGGCTGTGGCTTACACGCGCGGACGAAGTTGCTCACATATACACTGGCTACCTGCATGAGCGCTGCGTCGTCCGTCGCCGAGGTGATCCCCCGCTGAAGTTGACCTTGGCCATCGCCGGTGGGTGCCAAGCGTAACAAGTGGCCGAGAAGGCGAGCACAGACGATGGGAGGAGGACAGTGTTGGAGAGCCTTGATCTTAGGTGCTTCAGCTTCGAGGGCAAGGCATCGTTGGTATGCGACATGAAAGGCGCTTTGTGGAAAGGGATTTTCGGGGAGTGGCGTAGGTTTTTCAAGATACATGCCAGTGAAAGGCTAGGACACCCGGGCGAGAATGTATAGCGGGCAAACTGCGACGACGGACAATCTATTCTAGGGGTTATCTAGAGAATGAGCAGAGGGTGTGAGATAGACCTCAGACGAGATGGTGGGGGTTCAGAAATAGGATTGAGCTACTGATCCCCTATAGTACAGCTCGTCTAATATACTGTACTACTGAATAGCTTGAATAATCTATTGATTAGATTGTATTCGGCATGAGGCCGAGTGTGGCTTGTGTATATATCTATTTGGCCTACACTTTTCTTAATATTCGTGCAACAGGTTATATACGCTGGTAAATGCTATGACGGCTGGATGATGTCATCCTAGGACGAATGGGTTCACCTTGCGTGCCATTCGAGTCCACGTTCGCTCTGACTTGCGTATCTCTCTGCATGTCATGGGACGAAGAGAGTCCGGACGAGGTGATCCATCTTGCGTCGGCGGTGCAGTTTCTGTGATTGGGACGATGTGGACGGTGGACGATGGTGAGACGAACAAGATCACGTCGACTCATATGGTGGACGAGTCTGGTCGTCTGGATCACACCCGCGCAGCGTTCGCGCTGAACAAGACGATGAAATCTGTGGATGTTCCACTCGATCAACGGATTCTTTATATTCATATCGGTGCCTAGTTCTCGTATATCCTCGTTGGCTCGCTTGCTTTGCATTGGTCGTACTCGCTATGTGTAACTGCTATCGAATATGAATATGCTATCCTTCATTTCGACGTGAGTGGTACGTACGACGCCCAAGTTTATGTATGATCGATCAGAAGGCGGCGGCCTTGCTCCCATCAGCGCTGTCATTTCAGAGTCACTGTCACCTCGCCACTCCAACCACCCAACCAGAGAATAGAGAGAGAGAGAGAATGGCGCAAGTCCGCCCACGCTCGCCATCGCCCACAGTTGACCAAGGTCACCACAAAAAACCCAAAACGAGCCACGACGACACCCACACGGATGCAGACGTCGTCGCGCACTTTGCCACCAGCCTCTTCGATGCGTCCAACGTCGAGCAACTACGCACCGGTTATGCAGACAGCACGCCGTTCAAGCACGTCGTCGTCGACACTCTCTTTCGCGACGTCCTTTTGCGGAGCGTCAAAGACGAGTGTATCGAGCACCTCAGTTTTACGGAGAAGGAGACGGACATTTACAAGGTATGGCGTCGAGTTGCTCGATCAGACGACCCACCTCTCACCCCCTCTCGCCAGGTAAACCAAACGGGCGATCTCGCCTCCCTTTCCTACCTCTCCGACGACCAGCGCGCTCTCTTCCCGAGCCTCCTCGCCCTCCGTGATGCCCTCTACTCCTCGCGCTTCCGTGCCTTTCTTCGCGCCGTCACAGGCTGCGGTCCGCTCTCGGGCACGAAGCAAGACATGTCTGTCAATTCGTACACCCGTGGCTGTCACCTCCTCAACCACGACGACGTGATCGGCACGCGCCGTGTATCCTATATCCTCTACATGCCCCTCCCGTGCGACGAACCATGGCGCACAGAGTACGGCGGGGCACTCGAGCTCTATCCCGTGCGAGAGGGCGGGGACGTTCCCGAGCCAGAAGTTGCCCCTGTCAAGGCGATCCCACCGAGCTGGAACCAATTCGTCCTCTTCGAGGTACAGCCCGGGAAGAGTTTCCATTCGGTCGAGGAAGTCGTCGTCGACCAAAAGGGGCACGCACGGCTGAGCATCAGTGGCTGGTTCCACGCCGCGCAGCCAGGCGAGGATGGGTACGTTGCCGAGGAGACGACCGCCCCGCAGGAAAGCGCAAGTTCGCGTGAGCAACTCGTACGTCTCCTTCCTTGCCTGCTCTGCCGAGATGTGATCTCACACGCGCGCGTACACCCCCCCTACAGACGTCGGGTTCCAACGTGAGCACGTGTGCTGGCATGTTCACGCAATACGACGATACCAGCGACGACACCGAACCACCTCACCCGGATGTCCCTCTCTCGCCTGCATACACGTCGTTCCTCGTCAAGTACCTTAACCCGGCGTACTTGCAACTCCGCACGCTGAAGACCATCATGGCCAAGTTTGTCATCGAGTCCAACCTGCAACTGCAAAGCTTTCTCGTGGACGAGCTGGCGGCTGCCTTAGAGGAGGGGCTAGGCGAGGCAGATGTGACCGATGGGTTGGACGGAACGTCCCGCGGGGACAAGGTACCGAGTCACGGGCTCGGAGTGCCTCCTTCCTCCGTAGCGTCAGCATGGACCGTCAAAGGGCCCCCTCACAAATGGCGCTATTGCACGCTCGCGCAGGAACACGACTCGAACGCGTCGACGTCAACCTCATCGTCGTCGACGACAGCACGCGCGAAAGCAGAAGACATTCTGCGCGAGCTCCAGGACACGTTTTTCCCCAGCGCTGCGTTCCGCGCTTGGTTGACCATCGTGACCAAGTTGATCCCGCTGAGTTGTGCGGTCGAAGCGAGGCGGTTTAGGCCGGGGTTGGATTACACGCTCGCCACGAGCGACGAGGGCGAGTCGCGGCTCGACGTCGTGCTCGGGGTAACCCCACAAGTGCAACCAAAGAAAACTGAACTCGAAAACGGAAATCGTCACGGCAAGGCAAAGGCAAAGGCGAAAACGAGCGACAACGAAGACGAGGACAAGGACCAGCCCACGGGGTGGCAAGCTGGAGAATGGGGAGGCTGGGAGGTACGCTTTGCCGTCTGTTTGGCTCTTGTGATACATGGTTCATGTCCTTTGTACTGTTAGTGTTACATGGCCCCACACGACGAGGAAGAAGATCCAGCGGTGTACCGCTCTGGGTCGAGCAAAACATCGCAGGCAAAGGAACGACCCGAATCGAGCAGTGCGTCCGCTTCAAACAATGTCGACGATGACGTAGACGACGAAGACGAGAACGGTACTCTCTTGACGTGGCAACCACACTTTAATTGCTTGCTCCTCGTTCTACGAGACGAGGGCGTGCTGCGGTTCGTCAAGTACGTCTCTGCTGCCGCACCGGGCTCCAGATGGGACATCTGCAGTGAGTTCGAAGTCGGTATGGTCGACGATGACGAAGACGAGGAAGAGGAAGAGCCTTGATCTTTTCGTCAAAGCTGAAAAAAAATGTGATCTGCTCCGGATGCGAATCGTGTGTATGTACAGGACTGAGATATGTACCATGCAATGGATATCTACGAATCTCCGCCCGTCCTAAAACACGATCTTTTGACCTTCACTAGGTAAGATGGCCGCAGACTGGCGCTGAGCGTGCGCGAGGGCGGCACCTGGCTTGGCACGTCGTGTATGCGACCGATCGTGACCAGCACGATCAGGCCGCCGTGAACGAGGCGTCGTCGTCGCTTCCGCGGGTATCTCCGCAACCTCCACGTCATCCTTATGCCGAGGTCGACGTTGCTTGGTATACGGCGCGTTTGCGGTTCCCCTTTGCGGAATCCTCCCACTCCCACTCCCACTCCTGCTTTTCTGATCCCGGTCTCCTTTTGGATTTCGAGGACCGCCGCCCCGTCGAACGGCATCGGGAGACGCGTACTCGACCACGAGGTCGCGTCCGTTCAAGCGATGATTTCGAGGGTTGACGAGTGCCTCGGTAGCATGTTCGATGCTCGTAAAGTCGACGAAGGCGAATCTGGTTTCGTCATCGACGTACACGGCGCATATACGCAAAAAAAAGGGAGATCGAATCAAGTCGTTTGTGTCAGTAAGCATCCGCACGGGAAGAACGGACACGAGGTTAGATACTGACCCTTTGCAAGCACCACTGTCCTCAAACGTGCCCATACGGACCTTTCGTATCCACACGTCTTTCGATTTCACTGCATCTCCGCCTTGGACCTCGCCCTCGCCCTGGGTCACCTCCTGCTTCTCTGCCTTGACGTCGACCTCCTTCCCCTTGTCCTTGCGCCCCCAATACCGATGCGCCTCAAACAGCTCCCGAATCAATCCCTCCGTCGTCTCGAACCCGAGATTACCCAGGAACAGCGTCGGCGCAGGCGGTTGTTTCTGCGCACGCAATATCTTTTGCGCCGTCTTGGACACATCCCTTCCTTCTACCGTCGTGGCGCTCTTGACCGGTTTCTCGCCGTTGCCTCCCCCGGGCCCCTCGGAAGGCTCCGTCTTGGCTTTGGCAGGTCGTCCGGTAAAATCGTCCCCTGCACGTACGTTGAACGTTGGTCACCTTGTACCCACGGAGGAGGAATGATATGGGAGAGGGGAGGAGGATAGATTTACCGTCTTTGATGAGCAGGTTTCGGCCGTCGAGCTGACCCTCGGAGAGCGTGATCGCAATCACTTTTGCTTCTGGTGTTTCGAAATCGACATATGCGAACCTAGTCGTACATGGTCACACAACACTATCCACATAGTATGCGCATACAATATCCCCCCAGCACACACGCAAAAAGGACGAGTAGAGGGTGGGAGGAGAAGGGGATAAAGGAGAGGAGAGCACACACCCCATGTTCTCGCCTTGTGGCACCTGCTTTCCGCGCCGCATCGGCATATGAACCCGCGTGATCGTCCCAACGCCATCAAAGAACCCCCGGAGGGCGTCTTGAGTCGTCCGAAAAGACAAATTCCCGACCCATATCGAATTTTGATGTTTTTGGCGTCTGGGATCGTCCGCAGCGGGGCCGGCCTTGGTCTTGGTCGTTGTTTTGGCTTTGGCGTTGACGCTGACGTTGGATGGAGGTGAAGCACCCGTACCATCGTCGAGCTTGCGCTTTTTGCGCGGGGAGTCGGAAGAAGCGGCGAGTTGGTTTTGTTTCAGCTTTTTCTTTTGCCGTCTCCGTTCGGCGTGTGAGAGGACGGTGACCTCCGTGGAGGGTAGAGGTTGCGGAGCGTCCGAGTCCTCTGCATCGTCCGAGGTGTCACGGTCGTCGGAGCTATCTGACGATTCGGCCTCGGCGTGTCTTTTCTTTCTCGTTGGTGCAGGGGGGCTGCTAGATCCCGAGGACGACCCCGAGGACGAGGAAGACATGTTGTGAGTGGACACCGAAGGATCAGACGAAGCGACTTTATCAACACGTGATCCCACCAGGCGAGAAACGCCTCGAATATCATTTACGATTAGATCAGTGTGCAGGACATACAACATTAATATACTCTAGCTAGGATATCTCCGTCCAGAGGGAGAAAAAGAATGGAGCGCGAGCACATACAAAAGAAAGCGTACATCCGCATCAACACAGATAGATACTCGGCCTCAACTCCGTGGCCTACCCCTTCAAGGAGCCTGTCTTCCTCCGCCCCGCTTCTTCTAGCACGCTCTTTGGTCCCCGCCTCGCCATCGCCCACACAAAGACGACGACGATGATCGCAAACTGCAACCACAACCAGATCTCCAGCACGAAGGCCACGATACCCCGCTGTCGCGATGGACGTGGCGACGCCGTTGCCACCTCTCCTCCCGGACGCATCCCAACTGCCGAGCCCTCCGCAGAACGTCCCTTGTCATCTTGCCAATCCAAAGACAAGGAGATTTCGCCCTTGCTCCGACTCATCGTGTCCACGATCGCTTCGAAAGCACTGGCAAGCCGTTCAGGGACGGGCGTCGACGGTCGACTCATGTCGAGGCTGCTGCGTTTGTCGGCGGGAATGAGCGTCCCACCGAATCGCCCTTCTTTCCAATGGGCAGCCCGCATCCGTATCGTTTGTGACTTTCGACGCTGCCTCTCAGCGGGCGAGGCCGGCTTGGAATCCGAGTCACTCGAAATGCTACGATGCGCACCCCCCTGCCAAGATCCAAGCTGGAGAACGGCGCTGGTTCGAGAAAGCGACATTGCTGACGTGAAGACATCGGCGGATCGCTCTGGTTCAGGCCGTGTGTGAACACCCGAAATAGACACTGCGCCACTGGCGCTTTCAGCACCGGGAATGATCGACGTCAAGCTGACAATGCTCGAGGTCCGGAAATGAAGATTGTCAGGACTGCCGTCTTGTCCCGTGCGACCGTCCCAGTTCCCATTGAATGCTGCCCCAAGTTCACTGTCAAGCGTGGGATGGCCAAGAGCATCGTCAATGGGAGGGGATACAGTCCCCGCCAAGCTTTGGGATAGAATTGGCGACGGGGAGCGGGACGACGGGGCCGTGCTAGATGTATTACTTGGCTGAGGAACGAATGGCACCGGCGGTAAACCGGGAATCATCATATCGAGCACTGATGTCGCGGTTTCGGAGACTGGCGAACTTGGAGATACGACTTCCCCTTGAGGTGAATCGAAAAGACCAACAACCGAGCGCCGCACTTTAGGGTGGGCGACGACGGGAACATGATCCGGAAAAACAGGGTGTTTCAAGCTGCTCTGCATATTCACATCAATACCACCGGCAAAGTCGATGGAAGCTTCGGCTGAAAGAGTACGACGCAAGCTGGCAAACCGAATAGTCTCGTTCGCTTCGTCATCTCCAGAGCTCGGGCTCCCATCACTTTCCTCGTCGATCCATTCAACGCCTTCCACGTCCCCTAGGCTCTCGTAAACAAGGCGGAGGCTCGTTGCATCTTTCTGTACCGTTTGTAACTGGGCAACCGTCCGCGCTTGTTGTTCAGTGATCTGGGTATTGGTCTCCTCGAGTTCCTGTATCTTAAGCAGGAGCTGAGACACGAGAGCGTATTCGTGAGTCAAAGTCACTGGAGATTGGTTCGATGGAGGGAATCGGAAGTGGTGTGATAGGGAAGTGGATCGCGAGAGCCCAGTTTGCAGGGACACCCTTCTCGGTCGCTCATCAAGGGCACCTTCGTCGACGCGATGTGGTCGAACGACAGCCTCCGAGATGTGCCTACGTCTGGGTGTAAACCTGTTCTTGGAGGAGAGTGCACCGCCCGGAGCGAAATCGCGTATTTCAGTCTCCTGATCTCCACTGTCTGTCTTACTTCGCAGCGCACGTAGTCTCTCCTCCCTCTCCCGTCGCCTTCTCTCCGCTTCCTCGTCCCTCAGGGCAGCGCTCTCGCTGAATACCCGAGCCTTCTTCTCGAGCTCGTCGCTTCTCGCGCGGGTCTTGTCGAGTTCGTCCCGAAGTCCCTGTATCTCTTTCTCCAAATTCCGGAGTTTCCTTCGACCCGCTTGATCAGCCTGAATGGACTCGGCTTCGAGCTTTTCGAGTTTAGCAAGAAGCTCGGCGTTTTGATCCGACAAGAGAGCCAAGTCTGCAGGTGAGACAGAGACGCGACGATAATGTGGTCGGGGACGTGGGATTAACACGCTGGCGTTCGAGGACGCGTGCGAATCGTCTGCGCTATAATAGTGCGGCGACTGCGGTAGCTGAGAGTCGGGTGACATGGGCGAGGGAGTCGAAGACCCCACCGGTGAAGACGACGCTGGGGAAGGCGGTAAGCGCGCCAACAATGCCTGGTGTCTAGTCTTCAGCTCCCGGTTGTTTTCATACAAGCTCTTACAGACCGCACTCGTCACGTTGAGTTCTGCGTAGGTTACAGGTCAGAGGGTTTACAGCAGTGGTCCTGGAAGCTAGGTACCCACCGAGTTCCCGATCTTTGATGAGTTCGTCGGCCTTGTGAAGGAGATCAGTGAGCTCCTCTCTGGAACGATCGTTCCACTGTTCCGATTGCGCGGAGTAGGGAAAGTGGGTCCAGTCACCGCGCAGGGATTCGGTGGATAGTTTCCCATGCTCAGTCGGTGTAGGTGGGTCGTCGGGGAGTGATGGACGGTATGGAGGTGGTGGGGATGATTTGACTTGGGAAGAGGGGCGCCGTGACCTGGCAGGAGGCCGGGGGCGTGGAGTGATGGAACCGGCCAGCATCCAAATGAGCAAGGCGGTATATGTATGGCAAGGAAGATCCTTGTAATATGGCAGGAACTTTGCGGGAAATTAGAGCTTATTCTAGCTAACGAGACGAAGTGGCAGAAAGGAAGAAAGCGAACGGCAACACGACGAAGGGGAAGTTGGAAGAGCTAAACGCGCATCAGACTGGAACCAAACAGCCACTGCTAGTGGGACGAGGTGCAGCAGATGAAGTCAGTCAAAGAGCAACCATTCAAAGTTTCATGTGGATTCAGTCCAACGGTCAGTCTCCTTCACATCATATAATCATTCTTTTCAACGTCCGACAACGGCCGCCTGGCGAAATGGCATCGCGTCTGACTACGAATCAGGAGATTGCAGGTTCGATCCCTGCGGTGGTCATTTATATTTTTGCATGTCTTTTGGGCTCGCCGAACAACCCGCCCTTTGGTTCTGTCGACCAATATAATGGGAAGCAACCTTGCGTGACGCGTGCGAAATATTAGATTGTAGGAGGAACATATAATCATCTTCAAGATAATTCATTAGAATAAACACGTTGAAAAAACTCGCCGAAGATTCACACTGAATCACAGCGTTTTGTCTTTTAGTGCCATGCCGAAGATAGAGTCAAGGGTCTCAGAGCCTACTGGATCATTAATTGGTGAATCAATGATGGTGTTTTCTTGCAACATCTACACTATTTTTGATGTCGCCAACCTAATCTTTGGTCTGCGCCTTTGCAGTTGAGGTTATTACTTAGTCAGCAAAACTCCAGTGAGACAGGGGTTCACTTTCCCACGAATTATTGGCCAGGGATGACAGAAACCTTGGACAAGCAATCAACTGATTCAACACCTAAACGACTTCACTGAAAGACTTCACTTATCGCGGACTGTAACAGCTGCCAACCTCACATCGGTTTTGGTTAAGTACAAGGGCTGCCCAAAGCCGGATTCCAGATTCAATCAGACCTGCCAGCAAACAAGTGAGTTTCCTTCCATAGATAAATGGTAAGTATGTAGTAGTAACTACGCGTCTGTACATTGGTGACCTTGTATTTTACTAGGGCGAAATGCACCTACCGCACATACTTAAATGGCTGAGATTGTGTTCTTAAGAGGATATTATTCCGACGCTTCTTTTCTCGGTGTACACCAAGCCTCCATGTCAGGAATCCCTCCCAATTCACTCTTTTCCGCGCTTGCCTTTGTAGGTTTCCTCCTAGCAAGTCTTCCACTACCATGGCATATAAGTCTAAGTCATTCCTATCAAAGTTGGATCCACTCTTCGTGCACGCGAATGATCTTACCTGAGCCTCCGAATACAGGAGACACGAATTCATGGTTGATGCATCGATTGGAATCGGGCTCCCATGCGTTGTAATGGCGTTGCGTGAGCATGTTTCCTCTAACTAACCGCATAGCAAGTCGGTCTCACTTAGCCAACAGATTATGTCGTACAAGACATTCGCTTCAATATCATCGAACAGATTGGATGCTATCCTTCCGCCATCAACACCCCTGCTGTGTACTTCCTTGTCTTCATGTTGCCACTCGTTTCGATTTGATCAGCTTGTTTATGCAGGTTAGTAATCGCGGGTCTTTGTCTGATTTTCATGAGCTGATGGGTATAACCTACCAGTTCTTACCTTCCGCAGGGCTTTTCTGCAACAAGGGCAATCGAAAAAAATGCATCACGCAGGCCTTTCCATCAGCGCTGGACGCTATTGACGCATCGTGGCACTTTGTAGCGTGGAAATCATCTTTACTGTCCCGATGAGCCTCTTCATCATCATCATAAACACAACTAGCACTCCGCTCGTTCCATGTGTCGTGGGCCCAGATGCACTCGGACATCTCTCAAATTGGTCAATACCCAACCGTCCTCTGGCAAAGTACACCTGATGTAGCTCTTGCACAGGAAACATCAAGATGGTCATACATTGGTCTGTCTGTCGTCGTCTCTGCTATTCGAAACCGTCCAACCCATCGCTACCCACGTGAGTTCGTCGGCGTTCAGACATCCACTCGCTAACACGGGATTCGTACTTCTTCTAGCACGGTTTGGAAGGAAAACCGACGCCCCCTGTTCGTGATGTGGACCAAAAGATGAGATCGAAGCACCTTTCCATGCCCGTTCAAGCAAGGATGAAAAACTACTCCTGTCGAGCTTCACTCTCGTTCGAAGCACCGTCACGCTCGGACTCGTCCCTCTCGTCCAGCTTGCGGCTTAGCGTGGACGAAGGATCCATTGAAAATTTATCGAATATCCCTTCTGTGAGGGGCGTTGTGCGTCACACGCATATCTTGTGGGCGAGCATGGTCTGCACTCGCTAAAGATCGGCGCTCACGGGCTTCGAACCAAGATGTCGGTCAACTAGTCTGACTTTCTGTATCGCAGACCAACTTTGACTCTCTTCGTCTTTCTTTTGTGGTGGTGCTGGACTACTTCATCTCTTTCACTTATTTATGTCTCTCCATGTAGCGCTATCCCACTGTATTCGACCCTTCCCCTCCTTGTACCTATCGACATCGTATCTATCTCGTGTCCATCTAGAATTGTATCATAGCCTGAAGGGTCTCTGTCAATAGAGATTCAATGTTGTCCACGTATACTGTGCGGCGTTAGAGTGTGCATTCTCACGAAGAACGAACTCGAGGCAACAAGCGCTCCAATTGCCTTCCACAGCTTGATCCCATCACGGTGCGCGGGTCCCTGTTACACGGAGGTAAGTGCATGTTCGCCCAAAAACGATCGATCACAACGATCATTGCAGTGAGCCATGTCCTTTCGTACGCCAAGTTCAAGCAAGTTCCTCGCGTCGGATTCAAATTCGGACTCGGACAGTGTGGACTCACTCTTTGACGAGCCATCCACCAAGTCGATTCCCCTGGCGATCCGGAGTGCCCCACCTATTCCTGGACTATTCGTCCCACCCGTCTTCATCCCCCCAGAGCTGGCAACACAGATTGCACACGAATGCATGCTTCTATATTTCGAAGACAGGGACGTCAACCAGATCATGTTGTTCGGACGCACCACGTCGGCCATGGACGGAGAAGAGGAAGATATCGACGCGAGGATGGGCAAAGGTCTGCCATCGATCTTGGTCCAGCTGCTCCATCGGTTATCTGCGTTGTTGCACCCTTGGATTCCGAGCGATCTTCACGACCATCTCTTTCCGTCCAAGGGCGCGCCGCCTCGAGCACGACAAGCGATTCTTAATCTCTATCGTCCCGGCGAAGGAATTGCACCGCATGTGGACTTGCTGAACAGATTCGATGATGGGATCATTGGGGTCAGCCTGTGTGGAAGTTGCGCCATGTCCTTTGAGGAGGTGGATAATACCCGGGGTTCCGGGGAACGCGGAGGAGAGGGGGGGAAATGGTATTTATACCTGCCGGAGAGGAGTGTCTTGGTGATGTCAAAAGACGCGCGATACGATTGGAAGCACGGGATACCAGGGAGGACACACGATCTCGTCGAAAACGAGGACGAATGCCATGGACCTTGCTTGATCAAAAGAGGAACTAGATTGAGTGTTACCTTTCGGTGGTTACTCCCCGGCGCAGATATCGTTGGTGGGCCAGAGGCATGAGTCCTAGATTCATCAGAGCGATTCTCAAGGGAGATTCGGATTTCAGATTATACTGTGTGGCTCGAATAGAGAGGGTTGCAAGAAAGCAGTGAAGATTAATTGTGTTCTATGATCCTATGCCTATGTCCTTCATACAAGCGAGTTGCGTGCCACCTGCTCAAAATCCGCCGCGCAGGGCTAGGACAAGGTGGAGAACTGATCCAGCTGCAATATTGAACTCCTTTGCAGTCTTCTCATCAGGCCTATACGTAGTTTGAGCACAATACAGTGTAAGATTGAGAACGAGGCCTACATCTGTCTTCCACCAAAAATCAGCCTTTGTTGTTGTGGTGGCACACCCGACTGTTCCTCAACCTTCTCCTTGATCCGAGTGATCTGCAGAGGATAGGAAGTCAACGGACGTCTAATCAAAACATCTCACGGCTCACCTTGTCCTCCGGATCGATGTCTAGCTCAATCTGGACGCCACCCGATGAGATAGGGTGCAGTAGAGTTACCGCAGGACTTACCTCCTTTCCAGTCAGCGTCTGGGGAAATAAAAGATCAGCATCGAAATAAACGTTGTCTCGTTGAAAGCAAGTGCACCTTAACTTTGATCAACATCGTCCAAGTGAGGGAACGCTAGACCGTTGCTCAATGCTGGCACGCGTTCAAACTCTGCAACCAGGTAATTAGGGTTGCTGACTAAGCTTCTCACTGCCACTGAACGGAGACTATTAGCCCGGGCCGGAACTTTTTGGTACTTCTTTCTACTACTTGCACTCAGGAGGACGTAACCTTGGTTCTGGCAGATCCCACACCGGAGCACGTCGCGGTAATCTCCACCAGGTAGTCCTGGATCCGTTTCCTGCCAGGGAATTCCGTAGGGTTAACAAACTCGGTGGCGCCCGGATCTTAATGGCCCAATCTCTCTCTCCGAAGTTGCATCAATTGCAATGATACACGACTGAACCTTACAGGTTTTTTCCGGCCGAAACAGGCAGTGGCTGTGTGCTTACGGGTAAGAAGCGCGTGGTGAGAACGTGGTAACGTCTGTATACCAGGTTTCGAGACTAGGAACACCCTCTCACAGTGACTGCGTGGAGGAAATGATCACGGGATCTGGGGTTTGTTTGTCACCATGACTAACAGAAACGACTTTTTGAGCGGTCTCTGGCTTTCCAGGAACAAGCACATTCCAAAGAGGTCACACCACCGCAGATAAGCATATCGCCATCTGGAAGTAGTCTGGAGACCAGCCCGTCCCAATGAAGCAGGAGGCAAGCTGTCGAACCGTCGCAGATGCATAATGCCCGACCAATTTTGCCAGACCATCTAGTATCGACGGCTTGCCTGATTTGTACGGTCTGGTCACCAGACTAATCAGGAAGGCACAACGTTGACCTCTCTGAGCTAGACCCTCTCCTTGCGAGTCGAGTCACGTTGGTGTTCCAAGCAATCGCGCATTTTGTTGCGAAAGTGTATCATACAGGGTAAAGCAAACTTACTCGAAGTCCTCACATCGCTATCGAAATGGACTCGCGGAGGGGTGGGCAGGAATGCTATGCTCAACTAGAAAGTAACGACGCGATCGTCTCTCGGCTTGCACAGAAAGACAAAGTTCCCTGGTACAACAAACCCAACCTTCGACTCTTATATTTCTTGCTGGCTCCGACCTGTCTCGGAGTGCAGATGACGACTGGGTAAGTGTTTGCATTATGATGTGTGTTCAATGATGAAATGCTGACACAAAGAAAGTTTTGACGCGTCCATGATAAATGGCCTGCAAACTGTGTCCTCGTGGCTTGAATGTAGGGTGGTCACCAAGTTGATATCAGAAAGGACTGACCCGCACGACAGACTACCATCACCCCCGCTCCGCCGCATTGGGTCTCATGGCTGCCATGTATTCTCTGGGTGCTGTTGCTGCCGTTCCGTTTGTCCCTTTCGTTGTTGATAAGATCGGAAGGCGATACCCGATATTGCTCGGAGGTGTAATCTCGATAGTTGGAGGCATTCTTCAAGGATCTGCACTGAATTGTAAGCAATCGATCTGCTTCGAAACTCGAGGACACTTTCATCTTGGACCCGATAGTAATGATGTTTATCGTTGCTCGCTTTATCCTCGGATTTGCCAACGTCTTCTGCGTCGTAGCTGCTTCTTCTTTGGTTGGAGGTACGTCAAAGTGAATTTAACTTGTGTATTAAGTATTAACTTATGTGAAGAACTCTCGCATCCAAAGGAGCGGGCGGTCATGGGCTGCCTTTTCAATACCTCTTTCGACCTCGGTAAATTGAAATAGTGATACTCTACGGGGGGACTTTAAGCTGATCCGTGCTAGGTGCTGTAGCTGCTGCTGGGGTGACCCTCGGGACATTTGCCATGACCAGTAATTGGGGGTGGAGAATTCCATCGTTCCTTCAAGCAGTCCCTAGTCTCCTTCAAGTCTCCTTCATCTGGTTCCTCCCAGAGTCTCCTCGTTGGCTCGTTTCAAAAGGAAGAGGAGACGAAGCGCACGCCATTCTTGTGAAGTATCATGCAGAGGGTGACGAAAACTCGAACTTCATCAAGGCGGAGTATACTCAGATTGAGGAGACGCTGGAAGCAGAACTGAAGACTGCCCAGATGAACCAGAAGAATGTATTTTCAACGCCGGGGATGCGAAAGCGGGTCATCATCGCATCTTTCTTCGGGCTGTTTACTCAGTGGAGTGGGATTGGACTGATTTCGTAAGCTCTGTCATTAATTGCCGTCTGTTGGACTTCAGCTTATCACGCCGACAGACAATTCCTTTCCCCGATCTTGGACAGTATTGGTATTCATGATAACCGGACGAAAAACGTCATCAACCTTGCCAGAGTTTCTTGGAGCCTCGTTAATAGTACATTCAGTGCATTCATAGCGCCTCGATACCCTCGACGGAGGATATTTTTAGTAAGTAATGTGGTCGCAGACTACTTCTGATGCCGCTCTTCTAACCTTTCTGTAGGCGTGTGCTATCTCCCTCTTTGTTGTATTTACAGCATGGACTATAGCTAGTGCAGAGTATTCGTTCACTCACAACAAGGTCTCTGCTCGAGTAGTGCTCACGTGAGTATCCAAGCCACTAAAATACTGTTTTCCATTCTCACCACATTTTATAGTCTTATCTTCTTGTATAGTCCGGCTTACAACCTAGCATTCACCACCTTGGTTTACAGTAAGCATTACACTGTTACCTTGTATCAGTCTTTGACGCAACGGACTGGGATGTAAACAGCTTACTTGGTCGAACTTTTCCCTTTCCATGTCCGAGCCAGGGGTATCACTATCTACGAGTGGTGGTGCCGCAGTGGGGCATTCTTCAATCAGTTCGTAAATCCTATTGGGATTGACGTCGCAGGTACGTCCATCTACTCCATTTATCTGATTTGCTCTGATAAAGCTGGTACGATAGGCTGGAGATGGTACATCACGTAAGCGCTCCTATCGGGATGCAAATGGACAGGTGCTGAAAGATGTTAGTTACTGTGTGTGGAATGCCTTCCAGGCCGTGTTTATCTACCTCATGTTTCCTGAGACATCGGGACTCACGCTCGAGGAGCTGACATTCTGTAAGTGTGCTAATGCTCTCTGAGAGATACATTGACAGTCTTTTGATGGATACCTCAACAGTGTATGAGAGTGATCGGGAAGCATTCAGGCATGGCGGGGTCGAAACACTGCGTGAACATGGGGACACTGAGACGTATGGTACCATGGAGGATGATTCTAGGAGAACTGTTCGTAGCGAGCAGGGGTGACTGATCTGTCGGTCTCCTTATGAATGCGACGTCGACGGCATCCTTGAAGCTGACTGCAATCAATCCAACACTTTTGGAGTTGTGCGCCGTCTGAGTCTGTGGGGGTAACATGCGTTGACATAGTTCGCTGTAGCACCTTCGGGGAGCATGTCCGGTCCCATCTGTGCTGCGAAAGTATCACATCACGAAAAATGGTACTGTTTGGTGCCGATAAGACGTCGGTAGCATCGTCATAGCAAGGGGTTGACCTTGCCCGCAAACGGTATGCACGGACGCTCTCTGAGGTCCAGTACCTCACCTACAGCAGGTGGAGTGATGGTTACGAGTGATCCTAACGGTCCACACTGCAGCCTGAGGGTGGGACTAATATCATGTGTCGTCTCGAAATCCGTGGAGTCGATTTCTCGCCCGACTCGACTCGACTCCTCTCTTGATTGGATCACAGAACTGTACACCACCGTCTGGGACGTCACAACTTGCCAACGAGCACACGAGGATTGGGCGAGAGCAGCGTTTCGGTCTGGGACAGCAACGCTTTGCTGACATCCCAGTAACACTGACTCCGTGGTACAACACCGGTCTCCTCTGGTCCTCTTTGCCGTATTTGGTAGTAAAATCAGGCAATTTGAAGCATCAATAGGCTGGAATGGCAAGTCGCCACTACCTCCGAGTCTCGTGCATCACCCTACCGCATAGTATGGGGAAGTCATCGCACGGTACCGTCATGTTTTGGGACACGTCAACACATGCCCAGCTCGGTCTCATCCAGCACCCTCAAGACATATATCCAATCGGGTTCAGACGACCGGTTTCTCGCAATTGGTAGACACGGCGGGAAAATCACCATCAGAAGTCTATCTCGCATCCCTGTCAGTATCGTGGGATGCAGCACTCGTCGATGCCCAGGAGGTGCTTGTTGCTCTCTTCTCACATGCACTGACGCTGACGCCAATTTACTCCCAAGGCCATCGAAATTCAGCCATCCGTCATTGGCTACATCGCAAAGAGTATACCGCTTGTCGGCAATGGGGAAAGGCACAAACGCTATCGGGTCTGCGACGTCGCATTCGAACGCTTCCATTCTTCTTACGTTAGCTTTCAACTTCTTGTCAAGGTCTGTATTTTTTCGACTTGGTTCCCCTCAGCTACTCATTTCCCTGAGGCTATCATCGTGTTTATGGCTGAAGAGCACCGCGATGATATCACGCGTAGAGGATCTCGTCGCTACGGTCCCCTTCAACTCAATCTGCTATGTAGTTCAGGCACGCCGCGCGTGCACACGCTCTACCACGCGGCGAATATCACCACTGACATTTCCCGCAGGTATGTATGTATCTTCTCCTTTGAAATGCGCACATGGAGCGCAGCAACTATGAGAGTGCAATGGCAATGGCATCGCTCACCGACTCTGACAGATATCTGAATGGAAATTTGATGATCTCAATTTCACGATCGACAGCGTGTGTGTGACTCCCTGTATGCAGCAGATCGCACGAAAGATGCAGGCAAATCTCTTCTCCAAATGGTAAATACCCTTAATGAAGAGGGTTATATGAGCGGACCCCTCGTCAAATGGGTTTCTGGTGAGTTTATGTTGTTTCCCATGCATCCGAAACTTCTCTGCAGACTTCATCCAACAACAATGTCTCTCGACTCCCGAAATCGACGACGCCGCAGCCTCGAAGGCAACTCCCCACGATAATATGCCGATGCTTCAGGAAACTCAATTCACCAACCCCAACACCACTCTTGAGGGCGTGGGCAAAAGCGACATCTCCCCAGCCCGCATCAGACGCAGAGTCTCTCCGGCCTCCTTCGTCTCTGTCGGAAACGGACAAGCAGATGCGAACCCTCCGAGTTATTGCTCAACTGAGACAATCGTTCGGTGCGCTGTTACTTACGCCGAACCTTGGCAACGTGACAGCCTACAGGAGGGTCGCTGCGGAGAGTCTGATCACCGTCCAGGTAGAGGATGTCACCCCTGCAGTGTTGAACAAGCTGACAAGCTGGTCAGCGTATGCGTACTGGTGTGCTTTAACGACGGCCATCAGTTACATGACACTCGTGCGTCTGAATCGTATTCGTTTCTCCATGGCTTTCGGACTTTCCGATCATTGTATCAAAATGAACAATCGAGACACTCGGGGTTATCATTGGCTCCAGTCCTCACATTTCATCCGTCACTTTCTTGAACCTTGTAACCCTTTTGTAGTACGAGCTCCCTGTTGCCGATGTTACCGAATACAAGCGACTGTATCTTTCTAAATTATCTTCTCAAGGACCTCTTTTGGATCTTTGATCAACCCTCGTGGATCGATACCAGTGGGATATATCGCTGATCGTCTTATAATACCCTGCACCTCGTAGAGATACGGTAGTCGCCCCTTGTACCCGTACGTCGTAGTCGCCCTATAGAGTGTGGTCCAGTTCTGTCTGTCCGCTCGTCTCAGTGTTTCCCGCCGTCGGCCACGGCAGGTTTCCATCTGAGTCGTGATAAAACTCTGACTAGCCTAGGGGGGTATCATATTACCGTGACCGACGACATCGACCTCGGTGTGAGGTCAGGTACTAACTAGTAATATGCTAGTGGGTGAAGAGATGACCAAGTTGGACTTGGAGATTTGAAAAAACGAATGGGGGAAGCCTCAGGGTTGCCGGGATACGAGGACCGGTTTATGATGGACATGTGGAGCACACATGGAGATCTCCGCTTACTAGTTCCGGCCTTTACGTAGAGATATATTTACAACACCGCAACCGAAATTGTATTTCATTCCCGCTCATGTTCTAATCGACAGCTTCAATGCTTGCAGCATACCTCCCAGCACCTTCGCCGCTGTATCCCAATGCCAATTTTCACGCCCCAGATTCAAGTTCCTTGCGTTTGTGCTGTGAAAGAGCATTAGCCCGGCGGAATCTTTTGCGTTGTGGTGTCAACTTCCTACCCAGGACGTCAACCAGGAACGCCCTCTCACGGTGCTTCACGGAGGCAAACCAGGAACTTCGGATCACGGGATCTCGATCGTGATTCGTTTGTCACCATGATGTGACCGACAGAAACTACTTTTCGTCTCTGGCTTTCAATAGGAACAAGCACGGTGCGTTCCAAAGGGGTCACGCCGGCGCAGATAAGCATATCGCCGCATCTCGCAGGCACCGCGTTGGCTTCTCTGAGCTACAGCTTTTGTAGAGCTTCTCCCACTAGGCTCCCTGCGAGTCGAGTCGCGTTGGTGTTTCAAACAATCGTGTGTTCCGTAGGGAAAGTATATCACACGCTGGGTAAACCAACTTGCTCAAGATCTTCACATCACTATCGAAATGGACTCGCGAAGGGGTGGGCGGGGAAGTTATGCTCAACTAGAAAGTAACGACGTGATCGTCTCTCGGCTTGCACAGGAAGACAAAGTTCCCTGGTACAGCAAACCTAACCTTCGCCTCTTATATTTCTTGATGTTTCCGACCTGTCTCGGAGTGGAGATGACGAGTGGGTAAGTGTTTGCATCATCATGTATGTTCAATGGTGGAATACTGACTCGAGGAAAGTTTTGACGCGTCCATGATAAATGGTTTGCAAGCTGTGTCCTCATGGCTTGAATGTAAGGTGGTCACCAAGTTGATTTTAGAAAGGATTGACTCGAACGACAGACTATCATCATCCTCGCTCCGCCTCATTGGGTCTCGTGGCTGCCATGTATTCTCTGGGTTCTGTTGCTGCCGTTCCGTTTGTCCCTTTCGTTGTTGATAAGATCGGAAGGCGATACCCGATATTGCTCGGAAGTGTAATCTCGATAGTTGGAGGCATTCTTCAAGGATCTGCACTGAATTGTAAGCAATTGATCTGCTTCTAAACTCGAGGACACTTTCATCTTGGACTCGATAGCCATGATGTTTATCGTTGCTCGTTTGATCCTCGGATTTGCCAATGTCTTCTGCGTCGTAGCTGCTTCTTCCTTGATTGGAGGTACGGCAAAGTAAATTTAACTTGTGTATTAGGTATTAACTTATGTGAAGAACTCTCGCATCCAAAGGAGCGGGCGGTCATGGGCTGCCTTTTCAATACCTCTTACGACCTCGGTAAATTGAAATAGTGATACTCTACGGGGGAACTTTAAGCTGATCCGTGCTAGGTGCTGTAGCTGCTGCTGGGGTGACCCTCGGGACATTTGCCATGACCAGTAATTGGGGGTGGAGAATCCCATTGTTCCTTCAAGTAGTGCCTAGTCTCCTTCAAGTCTCCTTCATCTGGTTCCTCCCAGAGTCTCCTCGTTGGCTCGTTTCAAAAGGAAGAGGAGACGAAGCGTACGCCATTCTTGTGAAGTATCATGCAGAGGGTGACGAAAATTCGGAATTCGTCGAGGCGGAGTATACTCAGATCCAGGAGACACTCGAAGAGGAACTGAAGAACGCACAGACGAGCTGGAACGAAGCATTTTCGACCACAGGGATGCGAAAGCGGGTCATCATCGCATCCTTCCTCGGTCTGTTCACCCAGTGGAGTGGCAATGGACTAATATCGTGAGCCACCCCAGCAACTCTTGCCTTCTGCTAGATGGTCCGCTTATCGTGTTTACAGATACTTCCTCTCCCCAGTCTTGGACAACATCGGGATCCACGATAACCGGACGAAGAACACTATTAACTTCGTCAAGGGTGGCTGGAGCCTTGTTAACGGTGTATTCTTCGCGTTGATAGTTTCCCGATTCCCGCGACGGAGAATGTATTTGGTGGGTGGTGTGGTCTCAAACTACTTCTCATACCGGTGTGTTAAGCCCTCCTCAGACGTGTACCATCTCTCTCTTAGTTGTCTTTATTGCTTGGACCATAGCTAGTGCAAAGTATGCGCTGACCCGCAGCCTGGTTTCTTCTCAAGTAGTCCTAGCGTGAGTATTGCCGTTCATTGGAGAGCGCGGTGTTTCCATTCTTACCGTGTGTTCCGTAGCCTCATCTTTGTGTATCGTCCGGCTTATAATATTGGATTCAACGCCCTGACATATAGTGAGCTTGAGGACATCTGTGTCACGCTGAATTTCTTTCTGACGAAATGGTTAGCTTTCTTGATCGAGCTTTTCCCTTTTCATACTCGAGCCAAGGGTGTTACCATCTTCCAGTGGTGGAGCCGCAGCGCGGGGGTCGTTGCCCAATTCGTGAATCCAATTGGAATCGAGGCTGCAGGTGCGTTCGCTACACGCTTTACCTGATTCGTAACTGATGAAGGCGGTGGGGCACGGTAGGCTGGAAATACTACATCATGTAAGCTGCCCATTGGAATCACAACGGGCGAGTGCTGAAAAACGTTAGCTATTGCGTGTGGATTGCTTTTGAGGTTGCGTTTGTCTACTTCATGTTTCCGGAGACGTCGGGGCGGACTCTCGAGGAGCTGACGTTCTGTAAGTACCGATACTCAAACATTATTTCTCGCTGATGAGCCTCCACAGTGTATGATAGTGATCACAGGCAGGAGTTACTCAGAGATTCTGAGCTCGAGGCACTGCTAGGATATGAGGAAATAGATACCGATTGATGGGAAACTGATCCTGACCAGTAGGGATGACACGGATCTTCGTCTGGCATACTAGGCTGTGTTCGAACACGACACCAGTTTCCTCTTATATGTTAATTTCTCTCTCAACAATTCGACGGCCACCAAACCTTTAGGTTCTTCACTCTCGGGATATTCAAGAGAGACAAATGGAAAATGGTCAACTAATTAACTACAAATGAGCCTGCACAGCGATCGGCATCAGCCACTGTGTTAACTAAATTGTTACGCGACGTGGAGCCACGCCGTGCCTGTATTCGGTAGGGTGTCGTTTGCCTCCAGTACCAATGCCAAGTCTTACTACTATGAATGTGTAGGTCCCTCCATTATGCTTGTCATATATCTTTCCGCAAGAGCGTCCGTGTCACCGACTCCTCAACAGTTGATAGTCATGGGGTGAACGTGATAAAGCATACGCCCTCTGATCAAGTACCATGCAGAGGGGTGATGAAAACTCTGAGTTCGTCAAGACAGCGTATACTTAGATCGAGCAGACGCTCGCGGTTGAATTGTCAATTTGAGGAACGCTCAAATGAGTTCAAGGAGGGTATTGTTTACGCCCGGGATGCGGCAACGAGTCACATCAACGGATCCTTCCTTGGCCTGTTCACCCAGCGGAGTGGAAATGGGTTGACTTCCTCCGCTTTGCCGGTGATTCCCGTCTATCAGACACCTACCCATCGCACATACAAGGTACTTCCCGATACGGTAGTAGAGGGTCTATGGGGACCAGTTTAACTGAATCTTCGTTTTTACGTTTATGGTTATTTATATTTACATCATTACCGAATTCGGTACTGTCAGGAAGCTTTTACCACCTTGTTGTTTTGCAATTGTCTCACGAAACGGGCTCCCAGCCTGATGGGAGGCGTCTGTTTGTACTCCCGCTGATATGCTTCTCTAGGAAGTGCCACGGGCACAGGCAACCCGTGCGGGTCTGACACCCGTCCGTACCCGTGGCTCGGGTTTGTGTGCGCACCAGTGGTTACCCGATTTGGCAAGTCGCGGCTCGCCGTACTGTCGAAGTGCATGCGGTCGTTCTCAACCAGCTCCAGCACCTTCGTATTCATGTATCGCGCCTCGGAATCGCTCCTGCGCCTTCTACAGTTCGTATTCAAGGTATCTGAACGGTCCGAAACACACGATACGGCTTCGACATGATCGTAGGACTTGGTAAGTCATTCTACTCATCCTGACCTTTCTAGACTTCGTCTTGAGTCGGGGTGGGTCCACATAGTCGGGAGGCGATCTAAGGTTGCTGATATGTGATTTAGATGGCTCAGGTACGTCTGTCGGCATGCGCTTGCGCCGTTCATGCTGCCCTGTTTCATTTTTAGCTAGCAGTCTTGTTTTGAGTCGTTTCGACTCACAATGTGCGCCGCTCGTTGCACCATCCATCTGGCCTTCATTACCATTGTATCCGACACTGTTTCCATTGGTTTGGCGGTCCCAGTCGCCCTCAACGCCTTTCGATGGCTGCTGGTCCAACTGACCTCCTAACTCTTTATCTCAACTCGACACATTCGTTTCGCCGTCAACATTGTTCCTATCACCTACAGGACATCCCTGGATGCTCTGGACACTGCCTGGTACAGCCATTTTGTTGCCCGGCTCAGGTTTTGTCAGCAGGATACGTCAAAATTCCCTGCAAACGAGACCATGCGAACTTTTACTAGTATCTAGTTTTGTTGATTTGAATCCCCGACTCCCATTGGCATGATAGCGAGGGAGGGTTTTCTATCATGACTGACCGGGGCCACCGAGCGCAGGCACGAAGTGCCGAAGTGAGGGCCCTATCTGGTCTATTAATTTGACACAGTTGTCCATTCTGTTGGATGTACAATCTACGATTACACAAATTTCTTTCAAAACTTCAAGTTGGCAACCAGTTAGAAGTCAGGCCCGGTGATCTGCTTGTGCTAAAGTCGGGGACTGGCGCCTTGGCGCCGCTACTCATTTCACGTGATCGGTACTGCCCCGTATCGGGTGTTGCCACGGATGTGGCCGCTGTGTTTATCCCCTATCCTGGATAACATCACCCATGATGCATGATAACCGGACAAGGAACATTATCAATCTGTTCCTGAGCCGTTGGAGCCTGATCAATGCGACGTTCCTTGCACTGACGGTGTCCCGTTTTCCGCGATGCCAAAGTGTATTTGCCAAGTGTATCCTCAAGTGTATCCTGTTGCCTCGCTGAGTTCTGGCCTAGACCTGCACTATTTCCCTCCTGATCGTTTTCGCTGCCTAGACAATCCTTTACTGACGAAATGGGACCCGACGTGCACAGCATTCCTGGTCGAGCTCTTCCCGTTCTACGTCCGCTAGAGGGGCATCACCATCTTCCAGTGGTGGGGCCGATGCGCAGGGTTCTTCAACCAGTTCGTGAACCCGATCGGGATCGATAACGCGGGTACATGTCACTTTACCCACACCGATGGCATGGTTCCCCAACTAACGCTGTTGAATGCCCGCGATCCGCACACTACTGCTACTACAGGATGAAAGTACTACATCAGGTGAGACGCCGCATTGGCAATCCGATTCGTGCGAGGATATCTTGAGAATGGACTGGACATCAGCTACTGCGTATGGCTTGCTTTCGATCGGGTCGCGTTTGTCTACTTCATGTTCCGAGACGTCGAAATGCACACTCGAGAAGTGGACATTTCGTAAGCGTCTTCATCCTCTCACACATCGCCTTTTTGCTTACATACAAACGCGACCAGTGTACGACGGCGATCACAGGCAGTAGGCGCTCGCGTCCGTAAAGAGGACCTGAAGGGGATAAATGTTCATGTCGAACGAGCGTAACGCCTCTCAACGACAGGTTTGTATCGAGTGTTTTAAGTCGATCGAGTTTGAGGTCAGAAGGTAAATGATAGCAACAAGATCCAACGTCGAGGCCTTTAGGAAGACTACTATCATTTCTCACCAAATGCACAGTCACTAGCAGGTGCACAATTGCATCCTCAGCTCGCAATCTTACATATTTTAATGATCAGACACCTGGGAACCTAGAAGATAATGTAATTGTATGTAGAGCACCTTGAAAACAATTAAAACCAGCCACATTGTGTAAAGTGTAGTGGGCCAAAAGGTGGTCCATGGTTGGTGAAAAATGATCATGTACCACCATTGACAGTCAGATCCAAAGAGATCTGGTTCGTGCTATGTGCTGGTTCGCTCAGGGCGAGTATAATGGGTCCATTCTAAATCAACGCTCTGACATCTCGGACACCCTCTCAGTGAAATTGGATGCTATTCAATGAAACCCAATTCAGCGTGACAAGACGATCGAGCAGACAGGGGTGTCAACATGTCACCCTCGCTCCGCTTCGGCCGTCGTCCGCGTGACATATTGTGCATGGATTTCGACTCCATCACTTCGATTCAGCTTGGGAATCCTCGAAACCGTTGTTGTGCGAGCATTTAGCTGAGAGATTAGAGTATAAGTCCCTGCAGATCCGAAGTTAAAAATTTGCATAGTTGAGTAGCTATTCAGGAAATGGTCAAAATCGTGCATTTGGTGTCATATGATAGTAGTTGAAACACGAGACGACACTGCAGAGGTGCAGCGGCACGAACCGACGGCATGCAATGATCAGTGCCGACCAGGAACTTATCCGAACACCCTAGAGGTGACAACATTATAACTAATGCGTCAGGGCGGAAAATCGAATGAGGAGACTGAAGGACCTTCCTAGACAGAATGAGAGACATCGAGCGCCAAGTTCAAACAACGGGAATAGAGATGAACGAGGACCGGAAAAGTGCAGAGAGAATGGGAGGGTGCGACACTGATCAATACGACCATAGCTTGCCATGACGGTAACATTTCTACAGGTGTCTCTGAGAAATCATATCAAGTTTTCTTGTCCTCCCGCTGTCGAGGCCTCACATGGTCTCTGCCATGCTTTCCACTCCTTGCTGCATGAAAGCATCATAAATGAGTGTAATGCATGGAAACGGGCGAGATAACAGATAGCGGCTGATAGTCCCGTAGGTCTATTTAGTATGCGCTGGAGAGGTGGGTCTCATGACACTCGTCCTTCCTTATCGACGTTATCTTTTTTTCCGGTTTGATCACGCACATTCACATGATCCATCTAAAGGGAAATGAATTATGCGTGTGGACCCTTCGGGCCGCGCGTGTAAATGATAGGCAAAATATCTGTTGACCTCTGAGGCAGTTCATCTGCGTAGGTTTCCTCTGGAGAGAAAAAAGCTCAGTCGACAGGTCCATGACCACGAAAGAGAACGGTACTGACCTGTTTACCATCGCCAGTCTGTGCAGCCGTTGTTTTTCCTCCAGCGATCTACTCTCTCCCTGTACTACAGCAATTATTTCTCTCGCCAGTCGCACTTCCAAACTCTTTCCCGGCTTAGACTCGCTCGCTGCAATAATCGCCTTAAGTCCCGCGCGCACGCGCTGTTTCTCCGTCAACGGGTGCGGCGTCATCATCACTTTTGTCCCGTATTTGAACGAGACGACGCGGACGGCAGGGGCGGCGGACATTATGGCCTCTCGGACGATGGGTGTGGGGGGTGCACGCGTGAAGGTGTGGATGTGGAGAAGCATGCGGGAGACGGTGCGAGCGGCACGTGCGCGGAGACCGTGTCGCTGGATGACTGCAGTAATATAGTCGAGAAGGGGGTCGTGTGCGGGTGGGATGAACATGTCGGTCGCGGTGGTGTCGTTCACGGCTGGAGCTTGGGCTTGTTGAGGCGCGGGGGTCAAACGCAGAGGCGAAGGGGTGGTGGACTTGGTGTTGAGGCCCAGAGTTGAGCCCATGAGCGCGTTGAGCATGTCGGTCGACTTTGCGAGGGTGCGCTCATCGTTGGACTGTTTGGTGCTCGCATGCCGTGTCCAGATCCAGGCGACGGCGGTTTTGGGCATGCGCGTGAGACGTGGAGCCAGTTGGGCGAATGCAGACGCTGAGGCTGTTATTCTGCTGGCGCTCATCGTCGTGCCCGAGTTGAGTTGGCTGTGGTTGGTACAGCAGCTTTTGCGGAGAATATGTAAGTAACAGGTGGCTGTGAACCAGTCATGTACCTGACTTAGGTCCAGGTCTAAATGGACAGCCGGACGACACTCGACCGACCTTACTCCCCTCCCCCCATCTCTTTTTGCGGGTTGTCCGTCAGCCAGGCGTCGCTGCTAGTGTTTCTCTTCCATATGCTATGTCCTCCTCCTTAGAGTTTTCTTTGAAAGATATCCAGATACATGGCTGTACAGCTGGTATGCTCGCTTAACATCTCTCGTCAATGATTACTAGCCTTACGGACCAACACAGTCATCATAATCACTGTTGTCGGATATGATTACAGTGAGCGCTACTTCGTGCATGCTATCTTTTTTCGTTTTTAGATGACCATTCTGTCTTCGGTACGCCAGTCCTCACCCTATCGAGAGAGGTATTTTATTTCGCTTCCTGCATCTTGTTTGATGGCTAATGATTTACGAAGATAAACAACATTTGGGTAAGAAACAGATAACTACCAGTCAAGTTCCATGTCCCTGACGGTATCACAGTGCAGACCCTGGACTCGGGTCTCTGTACTGTTCCTTGTCGTATGTATAAGGCCCCATGACACACTTGGCTACTGCATGTTCCATCTGATCGTTCCGCTAGGTTCGCTATGTCGGTCTTTGTTGGGCTATGTAAGTCTATGGGTGCTGTGACGCATGCTTGAAAATATGGCTAACTCTCAATCCATTTTCAAGCACACTTGCACTCAGTATGTTCAAGCGTACTGGCTACACTCAAGGTTGATTAGACTAACCAAGCAGTATATCATAGTTGGTAGTGCTTTTGTACCTGGCCCTGTCAAAGTCAGTTTTTCTGCTTTATATATGATCCATCACTAATGGTTATGTTCTGATAGACGTAGGTACCTCCATCTCGACAAGCGGTGTCGTAGCGTTAACAATTAAATAGGTGTTAGTACACCCTTTTGCAGCTCTCAGTACGAGAATGAGATCTGGATACTATTTCAAAGGTACTGCGATGTTTGTTATAGGTGACTGGGGATACATGTTGTTCCTTGCTGCTGCCGATCGTGAGTTGCCATGCTTCTTAGCTTAGTTTCCCTCCGTGTTGACTTATATCACAGTAGTGATGATTCTGCGTGTTTATGCAATGTGGGATCAATCCAAGATAATCCTCGGTATCCTTTTGTTATTTTACGTGCCACAAGTCATCGTCTCTGCTTTTTGGGAAGTTATGTACAACAACCCTAATAGGAATCTCTCAGGTATGTCTTAGGCTAGAGTGGAAGTCCCGATGGCAATCTTAAGCAATACCTTCACTTTTCTCCAGTGACGGTCGTCCAAGTCCTCAATTTCAAATATTGCAGTTACTCTTCTAGCACAACACCCTCGGCGACATACAGAGCAATTCCCCGATTTGTTCTCGGGACTGCACTGTTGATTCTTGCTTTCATCCCAACCTTCAAACAGTCGATTGAGATGTACAGATTAACGAAGCGCTGGCAGACTAATCGGTCGATGGAGTTACTCCTGAGGGAAGGAGCTGTTTATTTCGTGGTGTGCGTTTCACTTGTTCTGTTATGTCACATCTGTGTCCATCGTCCTCACTTCCTCAATCCGCGAAAATGCAAACAAAAAAAAAACTAACCACATGGACGCTTTCCCCTGAACTAGGAATCTACTTTTCAATATCATTAATGCAATCAATCTACCGGTCGTCGATTTGATGCTATTTCTGGACACCCTTAGTTATTCACTTTCATGCGCTATCATGCCTCGGTTCATCATTAGCATACGGGAATTGTATGACCGCGACCTTCGGAACCGATGGCAAGGGATCGACACCGGATTCGGGGTGTTCTCACAAACGATTACCAGTGGAGATGCGACCGGGTCTACGATTGTGTTGGGGGATATCAGCCCGGAGGTGGGTCAGGTGGTGGAGGGTGATGCGGACGACTCGGAGGCGATTCAACCTGAAGTGGTCGGGGACGGTGCGCGTCGGGCCCATAGTTGAGCGCTGGACGATGAGGGACGCTTGTATTTCCAGGAACGTGACTTAGAGGTCCATTTACCTCTGCATACATCTTCTGTTCTAATGTAGAGACGCGCTGTTTCGAGACGACAAGGATGATATTGAAATCACCACCAATCCCTTACGTATTGCATCCGAGCAATACATGGGATGCGTACGGGATGCGTAACGACCCATGTAATGTATGGTAAGTAATTCATAGAAACCTGGTTAGATTTATCTTGCACATCTCGTTGATGTGCGAAAGGACATTATGACGTGCCATTACCATTGAAGAGTTCAACCAGCTAACATCGATGCATGGGTATCTCGTCCCCCGGGTACTAATTAACAGCTGACAAGCGATGGGGCCTTTCCGTGCGATCCCTGCTGGACACGAACGATTTCCCCTCAACTGTTCTCTATAGTCTCATGCGTATCTGTCTCCCCATGTACTAGCAGTGCCTCGGACTCAGAACCTCTGAGCAACTCCTGCCTGTGATCGTCCTCATACACTGTGGAGGTATCAGCGGAAAAAAAATAGTTCGAGTATTGGCACGTACAGAATGTCAGCTCCTCGAGAGTCCGCCCTGATGTCTCCGGAAACATGAAGTAGACAAACGCAACCTCAAAAGCAATCCACACGCAATAGCTAACGTCTTTCAGCACCCGCCCGTTGCGATTCCAAAGGGCAGCTTACATGATGTAGTATTTCCAACCTGTTGTGCCCCGCCACTTTCATCGGTCACAAATAAAATAAAATGAGCAGAGAACATACCTGCACCCTCGATTCCAATTGGATCTACGAATTGGGTGAGGAACCCTGCGATGCGGCTCCACCACTGGAAGATGGTAACACCCTTGGCTCGAGTATGGAAAGGGAAAAGTTCGACCAAGAAAGCTATCCGTCTCGTCAGGAAGAGATTCATGGTGGGACAGATGTCCTAGCTTACGATATGTCAAAGCGCTGAATCCCATATTATAAGCGGGACTATACACAAAGATGAGGCTACGGAACACACGGTGAGGTTGGAAACGCCGCATTCTTCAATGAACGGCAATACTCACGTTAGGACTACGTGAGAAGAAAACAGGCTGCGGGTCTGCGCATATTCTGCGCTAGCTATGGTCCAAGCAATAAAGATAACTAACAGAGAGATAGTGCACGCCTAATGGAGGGCTTAACACATCGTACCAGGAGCAGTTAGACTATACGCTACTCACCAAATACACTCTGCGTCGTGGGAGTCGGGATACTGTCAACGCGAGAAATGTAGCGTTAACAAGGCTCCATCCGCTCCTGGCGAAGTTAATGATGTTCTTTGTCCGGTTATCATGGATCCCAATGTTGTCCAAGACTGGGGAGAGGAAGTATCTGTAAACACGATAAGCGGACCATCTAGCAGAAGGCAAGCGTCGCTGGGGTAGCTCACGTTATTGGTCCATTGCCACTCCACTGGGTGAATACACCGAAGAAGGATGCGATGATGACCCGCTTTCGCATCCCTGCCGTCGACAGTGCTTCCTTCCAGCTCATCTCGGCGTTCATCAGTTCTTTTTCGAGTGTCTCCTTGATCTGGGTGTACTCCGCCTTGACGAATTCCGAGTTTTCGTCACCCTCTGCGTGATACTTCACAAGAAAGGTGTAGGCTTCGTCCCCTCTTCCCTTTGAAATGAGCCAACGAGGAGACTCTGGGAGGAACCAGATGAATATGACTTGAAGTATACAAGGCACTGCTTGGAGGAAAGATGGAATCCTCCACCCCCAATTGTTGGGCATAGCAAACGTCCCGAGGGTCACTCCAGCGGCGGTTAGAGAGCCTAAGAAGAATCACCTTCATTCCTTCCTACAGTTGATCACGACCTCGACTTACCGATCCAGTAACAGGAGGTGAAAAGTGAACCCATGATTGCTCGCTCCTTTGGATGTGATAGTTCTTTGCATAGATACATAGCAGTTAAGTAGTAAGTTAAAGGAACCGTAACGCACCTCCAATCAAAGCAGAGGCGGCTACAATGGAGAAGGCAAACCCAAAACCCAAGATAAAGCGAGCGATGATAAACATCATAACTAAGGATTGAGGATGAAAAACGTTCTGGAATTCCGAAGACCATCAATCGCTTACGATTCAATGCAGCCCCTTGTAGAACACCCCCGATTGTCGACAATAGGCTCCCGATGAGTATCGAGTGTCGTCTCCCGAACTTATCGACAACGAAGGGGACAAACGGAAGGGCAACGATGGCACCCAATGAATACGTGGCAGACACGAGGCCCAGCAAAGCGGAACGAGGATGGTGATAATCTGCTATCCAGGTCAATCACTCACAATATGAGCTGGGAGACTGCCTCACATTCAAGCCATGAAGGCACGGCCTGCAGGCCATTTAACATGGAACCATCAAAGCTTCTGCATATCAACAGTGTGTCACCAAAGATGTACCGAGAGACACTTGCCCACTCGTCATCTCCACTCCAATACAAGTCGGAACCATCAAGAGATACAAGAGTCGGAGGTTGGGTTTCCTATACCACGGGACCTTGTCTTGCTGAGCAAGCCGAGAGACAATTGCGTCGTCACTCTCCAGCTGAGAATAGCTTCCATCCCAGGACCTACGCGCGGGCATTTGATGATAATGCGAGGACCGTGGGCTTCAAGCTTAAATTCTGCTTGAGGTTGCAGGCTTTTGCGGGACACGGTCGTGACGCTTGGACCGTTGGACGTGGTGTGCTTTCTCTATACCAGGCTGGCATACGCTCGAAGACGTAAAGAGTGGGCGAAAATACTACGCGCCTTCTGACATAGTAGATTCCCAAGGCTTATGTCACTGCAACGGCGAACCCAAGTTGCTGGCCTGGAAAGTCGGGAGCAGACCCGGGTATCTCGGACTGGACTTCAACGATAAGGCAGGTTCCTCCGACCGTACCGGTGCTCGACGCTCGTTCCTTGGTTCACGCACGAATTATGTATTGAAACCAAGAGCCTGCTAGCGTCGACAGAATACGACTGAACAGGCTCCATGATGGCACATGCCAGTCACTGGCCATGGGTGGCAGTTCACTGACGCCCAGTTCAGGATACACGCCTCGGACCATGAGCGAATGTCAGCTTGACACTGAGAGATACTCAAAAAACACTGTTGCGTTGCAGCCTCTGTATACGTCAACGGTCAGAACTGTTCGTTAAATGGCAGCCTGTATTACACCTGAGCCATTCCAATCGGCCATGACTTAGGCGCGAGTCCGCATTTCCCGAATGTTGATTGTACCGTACTCCGCGAAGTCGAATGCTAGTATAAGGATGACCAACAGGAAAGCACGAACTAACTCCCTACTCCCTTGGTGCACAGCTCCGGCGAGCTATCTGCTGTGCCTCATGCCTCTTCAGTCTTACATAGCTTGTCTCAGAGACTCCACAATAAAGTTTTGGATCGGAGTCAGTTTGACGGATGATACGCAGATCGACAGACAAACCCAGTCATCCCTGCTCGTTACGAACAGGTCTCCCAGGATTATCCTCCATGGTACCATACGTCTCAGTTTCCCCGTGTCCACGCAGTGTCTCGACCCCGCCATGCTTGAATGCTTCCTGATCACTCTCATACACTGTTGGAGTATCCGTGAGAAGACTGTAAACGTGCCTCTCAGAGAGCATTAGCACACTTACAGAATGTCAGCTCCTCGAGCGTGCGTCCCGATGTTTCAGGAAACATGAGGTAGATGAACACGACCTGGAAGGCATTCCACACACAGTAACTAACATCTTTCAGCACCTGTCCGTTTGCATCCCAATAGCAGAGCTTACGTGATGTACCATCTCCAGCCTATCGTGGCCACCAGCTTGGTCAGAGCTACAGGTCAGATGAATGGAGTAGATGGACGTACCCGCGACATCGATCCCAATAGGATTCACGAACTGATTGAAGAATGCCGCACACCTGCACCACCACTGGTAGATGGTGATACCCCTGGCTCGGACATGGAAGGGGAAAAGTTCGACCAAGTAGGCTGTTTATATCCCAGTCCGTTGCGTCAAAGAATGATACAAGGTAACAGCGTAATGCTTACTGTAAACCAAGGCGGTGAATGCTAGGTTATAAGCCGGACTATACAAGAAGATGAGACTATAGAACGTGTGGTGAGAATGGAAAACAGTATTTCAGTGGCTTGGATACTCACGCGAGCACTACTTGAGCAGAGACCTTGTTGTGAGTGAACGAATACTCTGCACTAGCTATAGTCCATGCAGTAAATACAACAAAGAGGGAGATAGCACACGCCTACAGAAAGGTTAGAAGGACGACATCAGAAGTAGTCTGTGACCACATAACTTACTAAAAATATCCTCCGTCGTGGGTATCGAGGCGCTATTAACGCAATGTATGCACCATTAACGAGGCTCCAAGAAAATTTGGCAAGGTTAATGATGTTCTTTGTCCGGTTATCGTGAATACCAATGCTGTCTAGGATCGGGGAAAGGAAGTGTCTGGCGGCGTGATAAGCTAAAGTCCAACAGACTGCAATTAATGGGAGGGCATACGAAATCAGTCCAGTTCCACTCCACTGGGTAAACAGCGCAAGGAAAGATGCGATGATGACCCGCTTTCGCATTCCCGGCGTTGAAAATACCTCCTTCCGGTTCATCTGGGCAGTCTTCAGTTCTGCTTCTAGCGTCTCTTCGATCTGAGTATACTCCGCCTTGACGAAGTCCGAGCTTTCGTCTCCCTCTGCATGATACTTCACAAGAATGGCATATGCTTCGTCTCCTCTTCCATTTGAAACGAGCCAGCGAGGAGACTCTGGGAGGAACCAAATGAAGGAGACTTGAAGGAGACTAGGGACTACTTGAAGGAACGATGGGATTCTCCACCCCCAATTACTGGTCATGGCAAATGTCCCGAGGGTCACCCCAGCAGCAGCTACAGCACCTAGGACGGATTAGCTTCAAGTCCTCTCGTAGAGTTCACCATTTCAATTTACCGAGGTCATAAGAGGCATTGAAAAGGCAGCCCATGACCGCTCGTTCCTTTGGATGTGAGAGTTCTTCACATAGATTAATAACCAATACATAAGTTGAATTCACTTTGCCGTACCTCCAATCAAAGAAGAGGCAGCTACGATGCAGAAGACATTGGCAAATCCGAGGATAAAACGAGCAACAATAAACATCATGACTATTGGGTCCAAGATGAACAGTCTCCTCAAGTTTCGAAACATACCAATCACTTACAATTCAATGCAGACCCTTGAAGACTGCCTCCGACTATCGAGATTACACCTCCGAGCAATATCGGAAATCGCCTTCCGATCTTATCAACAACGAAAGGGACAAACGGAACGGCAGCAACAGCACCCAGAGAATACATGGCAGCCATGAGACCCAATGAGGCGGAGCGAGGGTGATGATAGTCTGTCGTTCGAGTCAATCATTTCTGACATCAACTTGGTGACCGCCTTACATTCAAGCCACGAGGACACAGCTTGCAGGCCATTTATCATGGACGCGTCAAAGCTTTCTTCGCGTCAGCATTTCACCATTGAAGATACACGATGATGCAAACACTTGCCCACTCGTCATTTCCACTCCGAGACAGGTCGGAGCCATGAATAAATACAAGAGTCGAAGGTTAGGTTTGCTGTACCAGGGAACTTTGTCTTCCTGTGCAAGCCGAGAGACGATCGCGTCGTTACTTTCTAGTTGAGCATAACTTCCCTGCCCGCTCCTCCGCTCCTCCATTTCGATAACGACGTGACGACCTCGAGGAAGGTTGGTTCACCCTGCGTATGATATACCTTCCCTACGAAATGCGCGATTGTTTGGAGACACCAACGTGACTCGACTCGCAGGGAACGTAATGGGAAAAGCACTACAGAGGCTCTAGCTTAGAGAAGGGCCAACGCTGTGTCTTCGAGATGCGGCGATATGCTTATCTGCGGCGGTGTAACCCCTTTGCCATTGTGCTCGTTCGTGTGGAAAGCCAGAGACTGCTCGAAAAGTCGTCTGCCCAGATCCCGTGATCAGTTCCCAGTTAAGTTACCGCTTCCCGATCGGATCAACGGTTCAACACCAACCCCAGGCCACACAATCAGTCTCCCGTACGTGTCACAGTACTAGTGCGAGTCGAGTCGTGCCCTTCGTGTCGTGTCTTCGTGGGGTACACTAATGTTTGGCAGATCATCCGTCTCCCTTACTCGATCAGGAAAGCTCTCATAGTTAGCTCCCAGGGACGACATAACGAAGCGGATGTGGTCCCTGCGTCGTCAAAAATGACCCTTGACGACAACGAATCGTAATTTGGGCTCCCCGCTATCATGTACTGGGGTATGGTCTACCCTGTTGCGCAACCGGTTGGACCTCCTTGCCAGTGGCGTCTTGCTTGTAATTGTATAACTCGCCCTTGTTGGCCCGGGCCATCCCGAGAGGGATTCGTTATTGACTAACCTCGCACTTCCTTGTTGACGCGCTAACAAGCACTTCGGGGACCCTGCAGATCGTATCGAAAAGTCAATGCCAGTGGGTATCCGCAATCGGTTTTATATTGGGTCGGCGATGGTTCAAAATACACATTGATTTTCCCTCCCCGGTTCCAAGCACTCCGACGAAATAGTTGTGCTTATCCTTCTCGAGAACCATGACTTGTCGTGAATTTGACATAAACCCATCAAGCAGTTTGCAGTGCTTCCCTCAGAGCAGCCACTACCTGCTCCGTGCTTGGATTGTCATTGTTGAAGGAGGCTGTCAAAAGGGGAGGAAGCCTGAGTCTTCTTTTAGCTCCCCATGCGAGGCCAACGTAGTTTGGGCTGCTTGACTTCGAGGATGAGTCCTTGCGCGAGCAAGCTTTTAATCCCCCTAGGTTCGATGTGTTTCCACCATGAAGTGGGAGCCAGTTGGTGTCCCATACAAACCAGAGGGACGTCTTCTCAAGCTCGTTGAGCGCTCTTTCACAAGCGTCTTTTTCCGCGTTCTGGCAAGGTTGCGGCAGTATAAGGACGACAGCCAACCCTGGACACTGATGAGATGGGACTCACACTCAGGCGCATCGTCACGGCAAGTCCACTTCAATCGTATGTAAGCCAACACGAACGGAGAGGAGACTGGCTGAGAGATGGTGACGGGATTTTCTGGCGGGATTCAAGGGGGGGAAGTGGTTATAGAGTTTGGAGCTCGGAAGCCCGGTGGAACATAACTAATCCAATCGATAATATTAGCTGGCTGTAGGGCAGAACAATACTGAACAGGCAGGCGACAAGAGGGGAAACTATCATAAGGCAGAATGGCAACGATAAGAGCTGAGGCACGCACATCCGAGTCGTTCTCGAGGCCGTCGCATGCCTCGAAAGTCTTGTATTTACGATACCAAAAATCTGTCGTGATTCTAACACTCAGTTTTATATTTCTTAACTCACTCTGTAGTTCATAGTAATGATATAAATTAGACTGTTCTCCCACCTGGGGCCTTCGACTCCCTGATCCGCATAGTATGTCCGCCAACGTGCGAGTCACGGTGTTTGCAAATGCCATTTCCAGCAAGCGACGCGATCCAGAGCCGCGGGGTTCCCCGAACTAAAAATCCTTTTACACCATACTTGGGGACGCCGAACGCCCTGTGACCTTGCAACGTGCGTCTAGATTCCCTATACCTTCTTAAAGATCGGCCAGTTGTATACTGTCTAGTGGCCACGCTGCCCAACCTAACCATCCGATTATCTAGTAGGAGAGCATGTGCGACAAGCCAACAACATCAGGGTGAGACTGAGCAACGCTACAACCCCGTTCTTTTGGTTCAGCCATCTAGCCCAGGCATCCTACTACAGACGATGCTCTCAAAATATTCTCCCCGGGTCAGAAAATCTCGTTTAAACCCGTCGATCGCCCGGAAGTCAGCTTCACCATCTTTAAACTTTCCACGCCTGTTACAAAAAGCATCGTCGTACTCGCTAAGCCCGACGTGGGGGATCCCGAGCAGGTGGTAATCAAAATATATGATCCTCGTTATCTAGACGAGAGGATCGCCGAGATACCGTCACACCCATCGTACCCATGGAATTTCTCCAACGAACAGGCGGCTGCAATGGCTCGCCCCCAGAACTCGGAACTGTCCGAGGAAGAGCTGGTGGATAAGATCTACTCTGACAGGCCAGACGATCTGAGTGGAGAGGACCTAGTCACTCACTATCTCTTCTGGGAGGAGAGATTTTACCGTCTTATGATGGAATGTTACGATTCGGAGCACAAAGCGTATGAGCGTTTGAAGGACTTTCAAGGATCTGTTATCCCTCGTCTTATAATGGCTGGCCAGTTTTTACCACCAGACGAACGCGCTATTCAACCGCCTGCCCTTGTTCTCGAATATATACCCTCCGTCAACCTTCACGACGTCCCTTCCGCTGCGATTACTCCCGCTATCCGCGCGCAGCTGGTCTCAGCCATCGAAAGTTTCCCTTCGTACGGCGTTATCCACAACGATATCACGTCGACCAATATACATTTCACACCTCCGGAACAGCCTGTGAGGGCTGTTGTGATCGACTTTGGGTGTGCCATGATCCGAGAGGACGATGATGAGGATTACTGGACGGCGCATGGTGCATCAGATGCACAGTGGGCCAGACAGCTATTAGAGGACCAGGACATTAGGAAATCAGCCGCAGATGGACACGTAAGTAGATTTAGGTGATCGCGGCGAAAGTTCTCGTTAAATCACCCTTGAACTTGAGAGGTTGTATAATTGCGAAATGTCAGAGTTAATCACACGGGACGATGGTGCTCTGTTCAGTAGGCCTCGGTTCAAAAAGAAAAGCATAGCAGCCACTTGGACTGTCATCCAGCTCAAGATGGGCTACGTGCCCGAAGAACACCAAGCGTTCTGCACGACCCGCCTGCCGATCAACCATTCGTATCACCGCGATCGACGATCAAAAAAGTCCTTGGTCCCGATCCTCGCCAGTCCAGATGGTCGACCTAGATTCAATACGACCAATCGACATCTTAGAAGAGTGCGTGTATACAGGAGGGGAATCCGTTCCCATAGAATACCGCCTATGAAACTCACATGTCGTAGCAGCTGGCACCATCTCTTCACTAGGTCACCCCTCAACCACTGGCATGAAGTATTCTCGTGTTCATGGGCGGGTGTAGCACCAGATCTCTGCAGTCAGGAAGAACTTCTCGCCAACCGATGGCAAAGTGCAGAGCCCCAAACCTGCTGAAAGGTCCGCTTGGGAAACGGAAACGGCCAACGATGGGAGTGGGGCAAGTAGAAATAGACAGAATAAATAGATCACATTATCGAGCTGTCGCCGTGGTCGATGGTTTGGGTTTGTAACAAATTCGATCTAGCAAGAAATATGAGTAGTATAGGCGAACTCTCCACTGTACCTCATTCTGATTCACTTCAGTGTTAAATAGCGTGTCTCAGAGACTCCGCATTAAAGTTTTGGATTGGAGGATGCTGTCGCATTCATATACAGGCCGACAGACGGACCCAGTCATCCCTACTCGCTACGAACAGTTCTCCTAGAATTATCCTCCATGGTACCATATGTTTCAGCTTCTCCGTGTTGACGCAGTGTCTCGACCCCGCCATGCCTGAATGTTTCCCGATCACTCTCATACACTGTTAAGATATCCGTGAGAAAACTGCAAACGCAGCTTTCAGAAAGCATTGGCACACTTACAGAATGTCAGCTCCTCGAGCGTGCGTCCCGATGTCTCAGGAAACATGAGGTAGATGAACACGGCCTGGAAGGCATTCCACACACAGTAACTAACATTTTTCAGCACCTGTCCGTTTGCATCCCAGTGGGAGAGCTTACGTGATGTACCATCTCCAGCCTATCGTGGCCACCAGCTTGGTCAGAGCTGAAGGTCAGACGAATGGAGTAAATGGACGCACCTGCGACGTCGATCCCAATGGGATCCACGAACTGATTGAAGAATCCCGCACCGCGGGACCACCACTGGTAGATAGTGATACCCCTGGCTCGGACATGGAAGGGGAAAAGTTCGACCAAGTAGGCTGTTTATATCCCAGTCCGTTGCGTCAAATGATACAAGGTAACAGCGTAATGCTTACTGTAAACCAAGGCGGTGAATGCTAGGTTGTAAGCCGGACTATACAAGAAGATGAGACTATAGAACATGTGGTGAGAATGGAAAACACAGCATTTCAGTGGCTTGAATACTCACGCGAGCACTACTTGAGCAGAGACCTTGTTGTGAGTGAACGAATACTCTGCACTAGCTATCGTCCATGCAGTAAATACAACAAAGAGGGAGATAGCACACCCCTACAGATAGGTTAGAAGAGCGGCATCAGAAGTAGTCTGTGATCACATCACTCACTAAAAATATACTCCGTCGAGGGTACCGAGGCGCTATGAACGCACTGAATATACTATTAACGAGGCTCCAAGAAACTTTAACAAGACTTATGACGTTCTTCGTCCGGTTATCGTGAATACCAATGCTGTCTAAGATCAGGGAAAGGAATTGTCTGTCGGCGTGATAAGCAGAAGTCTGACAAAAGCAACCAATGGCAGGACATACGCAATTAGTCCAGCCCCACTCCACTGGGTAAACAGCCCAAGAAAAGATGCAATGACAACCCGCTTTCGCATTCCCGGCGTTGAAAATACCTCCTTCCGGTTCATCTGGGCAGTCTTCAGTTCTGCTTCTAGCGTCTCTTCGATCTGAGTATACTCCGCCTTGACGAAGTCCGAGCTTTCGTCTCCCTCTGCATGATACTTCACAAGAATGGCATATGCTTCGTCTCCTCTTCCCTTTGAAACGAGCCAACGAGGAGACTCTGGGAGGAACCAGATGAAGGAGACTTGAAGGAGACTAGGGACTACTTGAAGGAACGATGGGATTCTCCACCCCCAATTACTGGTCATAGCAAATGTCCCGAGGGTCACCCCAGCAGCAGCTACAGCACCTAGGACGGATCAGCTTCAAGCCCTCCCGTGGACCATCACTATTTCAATTTACCGAGGTGGTAAGAGGTATTGAAAAGGCAGCCCATGACCGCTCGTTCCTTTGGATGTGAGAGTTCTCCACGTAAGTTAATAACCAACACACAAGTCGAATTCACTTTCCCGTACCTCCAATCAAAGAAGAAGCAGCTACGACACAGAAGACATTGGCAAATCCGAGGATAAAACGAGCAACAATAAACATCATGACTATTGGGTTCAGGATGAAACTGTCTTCGAATTTCGAAAACATATCAATCACTTACAATTCAATGCAGACCCTTGAAGACTGCCTCCGACTATCGAGATTACACCTCCAAGCAGTATCGGGTATCGCCTTCCGACCTTATCAACAACGAAAGGGACAAACGGAACGGCAGCAACAGAACCCAGAGAATACATGGCAGCCACGAGACCCAATGAGGCGGAGCGAGGATGATGATAGTCTGTTGTCCGAGTTAATCATTTCTGACATCCGCTAGGTGACCACCCTACATTCAAGCCACGAGGACACAGCTTGCAGGCCATTTATCATGGACGTGTCATAACTTTTTTCGCGTCAGCACTTCACCTTTGAGGATACATAATAATGCAAACACTTGCCCACTCGTCATTTCCACTCCGAGACAAGTCGGAGCCATCAAGAAATATAAGAGTCGAAGGTTAGGTTTGCTGTACCAGGGAACTCTGTCTTTCTGTGCAAGCCGAGAGACGATCGCGTCGTTGCTGTCTAGTCCAGCATAACTTCCCTGCCCACTCCTCCGCGAGTCCATTTCGATAGCGATGTGACGACCTTGAGTAGGGTTTACCCAGCGTATGATGTGTTCCCTAAGAAACGCGCGATTGTTTGGAAACACAAATGCGGCTCGACTTGCAGGGAGTGTAATGGGGGAGGCTCTATCGTGGCTCTAGCTCAGAGAGGCACACGCACTGTGACTTCCAGATGGCGATACACATCGCGAACCTGTTGACCACGTGTCAGCATCTGCCTCTCGATATGGTACGTTCCTCACAAACAACTAGTAAGTATTATAATAGTAATACTTATCTGTGGACGCAGTGCGACCCCTTTGAGATATGCTTGTTCCTGTGAGACTGCTCGAAAAGTCGTTTCCGTCATAATGGTGACATGTCCCAGTGTGATCGTCTCCTGGTTCAATCTCCGCCTCGGACCCGCGGTCGGACCAATCCCGAGCCACGCCACCGTGAGAAGGTGTCCCTGCAAAGAGTTTTACCCTCTCAGGTCGTATGTTCAAGTTCGCGCTGGCTCGAGCCTTTGCTCCAATACTGCCATCACACCGCTCTAGTACGAATCCAAGGAATGTACGGGGTCTCTTCCGACGCAGAGGTTTGAGCCCATCTTCGAGGGCAATACACCGGACCAATTAAATGATTCAGTGCAGGCGTTCCATGCAGGTTTTTCACGGTCCTAGCGGTCGAGAGCTCCGCAGATGATACTTGTGCGGCGGTTGTGACCTCGTCACGACAAATCCTTTCCAACGTGGTCATCAAGCAACATGACTTGTAAGTCTACGTGGTTGCGTGCGGGTTCGTCATTGCCACACGTTTGCATAGGCATGAAGATTTTGGTGGTATTCACCCCACGGTTGCGATTGAGGGACACCAGCGCAACATGGTGAGCATACAGTAATGTGCGACGCATTCGAGTTCGTTCATTGGTGTAGCCTATTGCCGTTCAAAGAGCACTCAGGCAATCAGGTATGTCGATGCTGCACATCGACGGCATTGCTTTCACGAGAGGACCTGGTGAGTTTGGACTATTGAATCACGCACTCTAACAGCTCAGACTGAGAAATAGGTATTGGTGGTTGTCTCAGTGTCGGATCAAACGCTGCCAAGACGCTTGCTGCCGCGCTTGGCAAACCGCTCGTCGGCGTGCACCACATGGTGAGGTTCCAATGATACCTGTGCCGGAACCCGTCCTCTCATTGCGGCCGCATGTTCCTTAGCAAGCGCACGCCCTAACGCCACTCCTCACGTCGCCTCTAGAAGAGCGACCTCAGTTTCCGTTCCTAACATTGTTGATATCTGGAGGCCACACCCTGCTCGTGCTCGCAACATCTCATTCGTCCTTCCGTATCCTCGCCAATACCGTCGACGAAAGCGTCGGTCGCGCGTATGACAAGGTGGCTCGCATGCTGAATATGCCGTGGGGTGCGCGAGGGCCGGCTGCTGCACTGGAAGAGTTTTGTCGCAAAGAGATCGATGACGCGAGCGTCCCAGAGATACGCCCGTTTTCGGTCCCCATGCCCGGACAACTTGCATTCTCGTTTAGCGGTCTGCATTCCGCGATAGAGCGCCATATATTCAGGTCCGAGGCGCCGCTCACCGAAACGCATCAACGCGCTCTCGGACGCGCGTTTCAGGATGGGGCGGCGCGACAGCTCTCCGACAAACTTGTGCAATGCCATTCCATGCTGCGGAAAGAGGGGATCGATGTACGACATGTCGTTGTTAGTGGTGGCGTGGCGAGCAACTTGTACTTGAGGGCTAGGTTCACCTTTTTGTTCTTTCGCAGAACATATGTTAACGGCGAACTCGTAGACTTAGGGACGCGCTCGATGGATACAATCCGGAGTGCAGAATATCACTCATTTATCCTCCAATCGAACTTTGCACAGGTATGCTGCTCATTGCATTCCCTCGCCGCATAGGCTAACTTCCACTTCAGACAATGCCGCAATGATTGGTTGGGCTTCTATGTATAGATTCCTTGCTGCAGACTATGACGACTACTCGGTGGAACTTCGTTCCAAATGGAGTATCGAGACGCTTCGGACGGGCCCCAGTCATCTCTTGGACCAACTTTAGTTGCCATCTAATCAAGATCACTCACTTAGGATCAGCCGGACTACAGAATGGTCGCGGCTGTAATGCGAAATACTTATATCACGGTGATCCCGGATCACCTGACAGGCACCAACATGTGAACGGTATCTGTCGTGTAACTGACAACGAGTAGACGAAAGCAGGCGAGGACAGTTCCTGAGTGTCCCAAATCACCCGCCCGCGTTCGTGCACATCGTGCGTTCCACGTCGTACCACCAGAATCATGTTTCCCACAGATAGAGAGACATGATACCAGTCACAAGCCCCCCAGTTTCCGACTTGATCACACCAATCATGAGTGACTTGCGGTAGGCGAGGAAGAGACGAACAGGTATCCAACTACCAATAACCTAGATCAATACTCATTGAAACATCATCATCTTGGGTTTCCCTTGCCATCCAGGGTATCCGGAGCGTCTTCTAATTGCGCCGCTTTCCTTCGATAGTAGACCCTTTCACGACCACTGGTAAAATTCCTACCCACGAACAGAACGGTTTAGCCTACGCCAAGGGATACGTCAACGCGCTGGTACAAACCTCCCGTGGGCAGAAACCAAGGGCGATGACGACACATCCGCAAGAAACCGCTAATGATGCCTCCATGCGCTGTGATCGATATAACTGACAGAACCACGAGTGAGCTTCAGCGTTGAGCGGAGACCCCCAAAAAGGAAAAAAAAAGACAACGCCCACATTGTTCTACATCATTGTGAAATATCATATCCAACACATGCCTCGCCCTTTGATCAATATCGTAGTGGGTCTCCCGATAATCCGGCTTCCAAAGTTCATCCTTCTCCGCGAACCCCTCCTCGAAGATGTATTCTGGGAACGCGGCGTGAATGTCCGAGCGTGTTCGCCGCTTGTCGCAGGTATGAACGCCATTGTGTTCGCGTATGTTCTGTGCGAGGCGTCGTGAGCATCATGCATACATCAGCTTGACGTGCGAGGTTCACCTCGACAATAATCGCCTTTGGTCTCGAAGGGAGAAGGGTATCGTCAAACGTCACTTGGTTGGTCCGTATCGCGCGCGTTAGAGGGCTGGTATACAACTTCCCCGGCAGGGGAATCCCAAATTGGCGTTCCTTGACCCAGGCAGCATGGGCGTCCTGGGCCTGCTGCTCGCCTAATGGTGTGAGTCGTGAATCGGCTATGGAGTGACGCGTCGATCAGATTGTTGGTCCGGGGTATGTCGCAGTCCAACATGACAATGACATGAACCTGAACGACGTACGTCCCCAGGTGATCTCGCCATCCCCGGTTCGCTTTGCCCAATATCTGATCCAACAATCAAAGGAGAGATCATCCCTCCCGGAAAGCACGACTTACTCGTACCATCCCTTGAGACCGCAACGTCCGAGTCGTAGTACGCAGCGTCAAACTTGGATATACTGGAACCGCTCGCTCAACGACCCACCTGGGTGCCATGCTTTTCCTCGCCCACGTTATCTCGGGACAAGATCAGCCCACGAAACGAGACACGGAGAACACGAGCACGCGAAAAAAAAGGGATTAAAACGCACGATAACCTTGGCCATGTCGACCCAGAAAAAACACCTTGAACTGAACCCCCGGTTCTGCGGTCGCGTTGAGCCTCTCGATCTCTGCGACCAACGTCGTCCACCGGTTGGTTCGGTCATCGATCAGACCAAATCTGGGGAGTATCTGCAAGACAGGGGAAAATGCTCCGAGTCAGTTCCACTAAAGTCAGGATGCCCACCCGGAACACGTCACATATCGGAGACACTGTAAGGCATGGGACATGAACTCACAGCCTAGCAAGGATTTGAACATCCAGGGTGAACATCCAAGCAAGCGCAAAGGCGAGTAAAGTGCGATGTATGTGTGCGTACCTCTGTGGACGATTGGTTTGCATCGCTCTGAACAAAGAATCCCGGTACCGTCTATCACAACGTGTCAATATCGATCGCACAATGTGATCCGACTGCAATGATTGTCACTCACCGCATATGTCCCTGCACCCATGGCTAACCGACAGGGCGTAGTCAGATCTTGTTCAAAGAGTGGCTTCTAGATAATCTCTGGGTGATGTCGATTTCCCACTGTGCGACCAAATTGGGGTAAGATGAAACAGATAATGGGAGCGTGACGCGTGACGCACCTCCAAATCTCGATCGGACCGCCGAACCGGTTAGGTGGTAACGAGTAAACAACTGGCATGGCCATCATGATTGCAGAAAAGATGCACGTACTCCCATGCCTTGCTACAAAAAAACTACTCCAGTGAACCCGCCGCGACACATCTCGTGTTCTCGGACTCAATTAAAAATTAGAAAAGACCGTCACACACATCGCCGTCGTCCTCTTGACTAGGTTTTCCTCAACCCCCCAACTCACAACTCAAACTTGATCCGGTGATACAATTCCGACTCGGCCCGCATCGCCTCCACACTCTCAAACGCCACTTCCTCCCCCCCCTGATCAAACACATGCACCGGCGCATACTCGAACGGCGCCGGAGCCTTGGGGACACAATGTACCGGCCGCACGCCATAGTCTTCAACGAAAAACGGTTCGCCGGGCTGCAAAGGCGTTTGGAGGAGAATGGCGTTGGTCGAGTCGAGTGAAACGTCGTGGTCAAAGTAGTTGAGTGGAGTTAGGAAGAAGCTAGGATGGATTCAGATTCAGACTCGGTCAAAAAAAAAGAACATCGGGGTCCTGCTTCGAACGGACGCGGTGCTTACCTCGACGTAGCAGTGTTCGTCCGGGTGTTGGGCGCATCCTCGGATTGTGGCTGCGAGATCGTCCAGTTAGGTTCGTCAAGGAGAATACGGTGGGATCTTACGAGGTGGTGCGTCCCGACGTTGACCCAAGCGACCAAATCTTCCTGCGTGATATTCTCCCCATCGAAAAACTTGTGAAAGTCAACCGGCGGCGCGCCAGGTAAGTTAAAGTTCCACGTGCTGCTCGATGATGGTTCCGTTTCCTTGCGACGAGACACAGCGAGATTGTAACGCGCCCAGTTGGCGTTCTTGAGAACCCGCTTAGAGCCCACGACGGTCTACGCTGATAGTCAGCATCCGTTCAAAGACGATCACGAGGAAAGTGCTCACGCCATGAATTGGCGAATATCCAGGATGGATGGCATAACCCCTGACTGTGTTCCATTTATTTTTCTCCTCTTGATTGACGATAGCGTATCCCCCTTGGAAGTTATCAGGGTGCTTGAGCAGCGCGTCGTCCTCGTTAGTGATGTACTCGCGGTGGATGGTTTGCTGGATGACTTCATTACCCCAATCGTCGTCGAACCAGGGATAAGTCACGACTTCTTGCCTTGTCGTCGTTTTCAAAAGGGAGTTGGCAGTGCCCGCAACATCGAGGTCGACCTACGAGGGATGAGTGATCCTGCCTGACGTGTAATGCATTCATCCCGGACCTTGTAGTTGATCACATGGTCGTGTAGACTTCCCACTGGAAAATGGAAAATGGGTCAGGGTTAGTAGTCACAAAGCATGCTTTGGAACACGCACTGGTAGTTTCCCAAATGCGAGCGCCATAGTTCCTTTGATCAGTGTCCCAGTACCCAGCCTGGAGATAACCCGATGCCGACAGGCGGACTTCAATCGTTCCATCAAGGTGGAAAATATAGTCAAACTAGGTTCCGTCAGTAAAAGGCACCGTTTCAAGAATGGACATTTTACCACTAGGAAGAAAACAAAAGGTCAATCAGTGCTGAGCAGTGTGGTAAGACCATCCACTCACGATAGTCATAGCTGTGTGAACAACAGTAAGTTTCTCGCTGGCACATGTAAATTGGGGTCAACGCACTTTCCCAGGGTCGCTATGCTCCTGATCACGAGCTGATACCCCTTGACAGCACCGAACTCGTCCTTATCGTATCCCAGGTGCCTCGTGAGCGGCCGTTCACTGTCGTGCTCGAATATACAGACGGCACGGTCTCTTGACAGAATGCCTGTGAGACCAAACGTCGTAGCAGGCAAGTAAACTGCCTCGTAAGGGCAATCGTATCCAGGAAGCATGTCTCGAACGCCGTGCCCCATTCCAAAGTAGCGGTCGAGCCAAGCAGTTGATGACTGGAGTGGGTCGTTTCCAGCTACGTGGCGTTCGTCCGGTCAAATGCGCCCCGCGCGTGAACAAGAAACGACACACCATATTGTGCTAACGCATCTTGCGGCCTAAGCTAGGCAGACTTTCAATATCGACAAGCGGGAACACACGGAGAAGAAACATACTTCGTAAATAATTCTCTCGTTCCGGAACCGAATGTCCCACAGACTGAGACCCATGTCTCTATCGAAACCAAGGTACACTCCCCAACCCATCCAACTGACGTACTGCTGTTCGTGATCAACTCTAAACCTCAACCCCGCAAAGGAGACGGAGCGTGGACCGGGAAGGTGATCCAAGTCGCGTTGGGCTCCGGTGCGCTTTCTGGTGCTCCAAGAAAAATCGGCGTCTTCTTGAGCAGGCAACGGAGCACGCTTGAGCGTACCGTTATGGAGTGCTTCCAAGAACGACTCGGTGGTATCAAATACTTGGTGGTTATACACGATCTAGACCACCAGATTAGTTCATACCATCAAAAACGAGTAAGTAACAACCTTAAGCTGCTTCCACTGAGATGTGTCTGTGCCACTGATGTCGACATACTGATAGAAATTCAAAGGGTGCAAAAAGGGCCCTGGGATGTTACGACGCCAACTGAGCCACAGGCGACGGAAGGATCCATCAAAGCTGAAAGGACCGCCGCCGCCGGCAACAAGGGTGTCATTTGGAAGTCCGGCAGCTTGACCACCAAATAATTCCTTGCTAGCGATGAGCCACGATAAGCGTTATGCATGGTATCTGACTCACTTTGAATGCTTCCGCCACAGGGGCGGCTATGTTGGAATATATCTCGGGGGACTCCCAGTCGCGAGTATCGAATGAGCGGGCGTTGTAGGGAATGGGGTCCACGTGGTAAATGTCCGTCAAGGGTGACAAGCTCGTATGTGGTCCGATAGGGAGCGGCCCGATAAGATAATTCCTCACGATGGGCTCCTGAGCAGCGCCATGGTGAATAGTCGTCCGAGCAAAGCGGGAAGGAAGGTCGACCGTGGAAAGAGACGACAGATAATTGAGCACCGCGGATTTGGGCGGGTAGTATGTTTCGATGATATAGACGTGGTTGTCGGACGGAACGGCAATGTCACCTCGAGTTAGATTGAGGCCTTGTTCTGGGGCAAAGAGCCAGTCCTGTATCTGCACGATCTCGGAGATGGTGAGTGAGGACCATGGATTCACGGGAGCGGGTGGCGATGCGGGTGGTACAGAGCTTGCGACGCATTGTCCGACCGAGTCCTCACTATCGCGTACGCCGGAAGACGATGGGTGGTGCTGATCAGATAAGAAGTAGGGGCCGGACTTGGACAACAGGAACGCGGCCAAGGTAAGGAGGACGATGCCAGAGATAAGGCGATACCTTGACCTGGGTGAGGACGTCTTATCGACGGAGCCAGACTTCAATAATTCGTATCCTCCACTGGCCATGGTGGGGGATCACTTGACAGGAGAGTGGAGATTGGTGTCCTGAGAAGCTAAATACCCTCTCGGGAAGCCCCTGCCAGCTATTCCGAATCTAGGACCTAGCAGAGAAATTGGCTCATGTCCGATATGCTGCGGCGACATACGGGTTGCCGAAACCAGGGCATGAATGTGAGATACCAGCTCACGACCGGTGCATGAGGAGTTGGGATGGTCTGGTCACCAGACTAACGACCGGCCGGTATGCAAGGAGGCACATGGTACCTCTGCGAGTCAAACCGTTCCGAGTATTGCGGACGCATGGTGAATACTGTTTGAAGTGAGCGCTCCGTGTGAATCGCCACGAGCACCCCCTATGCGAATAGGATTTTTCCTCGGACCGGCTGCCCGCCTTAGTGTGTTACATATGGTAGCTCTGTCAGTTGCTACGTAACAATGTACACTTGTCCAAAAAAAAAAAGAATCGCCACGACATCTGCAAAGTTGACAAGTAACGTTATCGCTTGACGGCCAATTTGATAATTTTAAAGCCCTCTCATTGGCTGGTAGGCTCATCAAGCCTTTTAAGTAAAGTATATTCCTAATTCAGACCTGAGCCAACCCAAAACAGGCTGCCCGCTGATTTGGAGGACCTCCAATTCCAACTCCGATTCTTACCTCAGCTTCTCGTTCACGTTCAACTTAGTTGCACGCGGCAGACGATAAACATGAGCGACACCGAGCCCACCTCACCGCACGTCTCCCGAGAAAAGGTCCATTCACATTCTTGTTTTCGATCTTACTTCTGACCCCTCTCACAGACAGCGCCCTTTCTCATACGGTCGTTTGTCAAAGTGGGCACGTTCCACCGTCTCTCCTTGTTCGAACAAGGCACGCTCCCGACCACCGACGAACACCAACTCTTTACTTGGTACGCATTCGCCTCTCTCGACATACGTGCTCGTCTGACCCGTGACCTGCAGGAAAGACGCCACGCTGCGCGAAGTCCTGACCACCCTTCGCAATGCCGCGCCTCACGTACTCGAGTTCAGACACCCTCTCGCCCGGTACTCTTTCCGCGCGATATACGCCGATGGCGCCAACAAGGGCCGCTTCGCCCAAAAAGAACTCGGTATTGTCTACTCGCGCGACATTCTCGGCGAACCAGGCTCTTTCGAAGCGCCTGCGGCCCGGCTGCTCGAAGACTCGGACGGCCAACATCGTGAACCGACCGAACGTGAAAAAGAAGAGAGGACGCTCGAGGAACTGCGTTTCGTGCCGGGGGATTATCTTTGTGTTTCCATCATCCTTCCGAAAGGCGCCGCTCCCAGTGCTCCCCAGGGGGAGGTGGCTGCCAAACCAGTTCAGCCGAATGGCTGGCGCTCTGGTCCGCCTGCCACTCGTGTGAGCGATGGTGGATGGGGTAGTGGCGCACACGCGCCTCCTCCGGGTCGTGGTGGGGGACATTGGCGAGGTGATTCTAACCCCCAGCCGCCGGGCGGTGGACGCGGCCGTGGGGGAAGGTCTGGTGATTTCGCAGGGAGGGACCGCGATTTCGATCGTGCGCGGGAGCCTGAGCGACGTCCTCCTCGAAGGGATTCGCCACCGCATCGCGGTGGGCGGGGTGGGCGAGGAGGGAGACGGTCTCCCTCGTATTCACGATCTCGAAGCCCGCCGAGGCGTAGAGCTTCACGGTATGATTGATATTTCAGGAATTTCGAGGAGTGTCAATTGGGAATGGTACTGTAGTACGCATTGCAATGTGTTGGATTTGTTCAATGGTTCAGTGACGAAAACTTGAGGCGCGCGAGAACGCTTTCACTTGAGTATACCAGGTCACGTCGACCTCGAGGTATATTAGGGCTCGACCAGGACCCAAACTTAATGTCGTCCCCACTTGAAACGGTTGTTACAGACGAGTTCCCTCTTGTGGAGTTCTCCGAAAGCTCCCCCTCGACAAGACAAAGATCGCATCATGACACACGATCGCCTGTTTCTCTCCGAGTCGTCGAGTGTTCGGGCTGAATACGAGCGCCAGGATGTACTACGTATGTACTTGCGCCTCGCACCACCCGCAAAATAAAGGATAGAATATTTGATAGCAGTTACACAGCGAATACGAACAATGAAAAGCAAGAAAGCGGACGTCACGAGGATACAAGAACTAAGCACCAAGATGAATATAAAGAACCCGTTGATCGAGTGGTACATTCACAGATCTCATCGTCTTGTTCAGCGCGAGCGCTGCGCGGGTGTGATCCAGACGACCAGACTCGTCCACCATATGCTTATAGAAAGTCGACGTGATCTTGTTCGTCTCATTATCGTCCACCGCCCACATCGTCCCGATCACAGAACGGAAGCCAACAAACTGCATCGCCGACGCAAGATGGATCACCTCGTCCGGACTCTCTTCATCTCCGACAGTCGTATGACACGCAGAGAGATAGGCAAATTCCGGATTCTTCAAATCGCACCCGATGATCTGTTGGATTGTAAAGTGTCCGTCGTGCAGAGCGAATGCGGAATCGAACGGCCATTTCGGATTTGGGAGACCATGACATGCAAGGTGGACCCATTCGTTCTTGCCAAGCTCTTCAACGACCCTAGGAGTACAAGATTCGGGTCCATCTATATGCGTGAACGTGGCGAGGCCGTCGACGCACTGACGAATGTTGTCCAGTTCCGTGCCTACGGAAAGGAGTGCGTTCTCGCCAGGAGCTTCGGCTTGACCGATGGCAATGAAACGTTTCCACCCAGCCGCAGAATCCGTTGGATGGCACCGTCTGGCACGAATGAGGGCGGACAAGGTTGGGGTGTAGGACGAGAGGTAGAGATGAGGGAGGTTCCGTTGACCCTTCCTATACGGACCAGCAGCGTGCAAGGGCAGCACAGAGAATTCAGCGGTAGGACACCACCAGATGCGTGATTGAGATGGATGGGTAGTCTGGAGGCAATCTACAATGGGCGAAACGATCTGATCCCAAAGTTTGCGTAGGAAGAAGGCGAGCTCTCTCGTCACGTCAGCCCTCTTTGCGCGCAAAGTCAACGTATGGAGCTCCGTTGAAAAGTCTCGAACATCTTCCTGTGTGATCCGCAGCGGAATATGAACAGGATCTCGATCGAGGAAGACGATGAGTGCGTCGCAGCTGTACTCGCTTGCATTGACAATGATGACAGGTCCCCCACCTGCTGCGCATCGGAGATCGGGGAAGAGCGAGGGAAGAAGGAAACGGGAGAGACCAGGGAGGTTGCGAATATCAGTCACAACTCTCTGCAGTTCGAGGTTGAGACGGCACAGCCGTTCATGCTGATCTGCACCAGGCGAATTGATTGTATTGCGAATGAGGAAGGCAAGCCGCGTGAACTCGTCCGCCAACATCTTTCCTGCTGGGCTGGATACTATAACATCATCCAGCGGGGAACGGAGTCGAGTAAGCTGGCCCCAAAAGACACCCCGGCCTTGTTCGAGAAGCTCGACTGCACGCGCAGGAGCACGAATACGAAGACACGCTGAGAATGCGTCTACTGCGAGCGAGGACGTGAGGGTTTTGAGGATGACAAGATGCTGAGGCAACGACGGCAGAGCGGCGACATGTTGAGTAAGTAGTCGAAGAGATGTTTCATATGCGAGAAGTAGCATGGGATGTTGGAAATCCTCAGCCACGCGGATCCATGCTCTAGCAGCGGAAAGATCAATGGAAGACACGAATTGGGGCACATGTACGAGTTGAGCGTAGAGACTAAACAGCTCCTCCTTATCCTGTTGCTGCTTCGACCGTTTGAACCGATCACAGAGGTGGCGTGCAAGAATCTCCAATGAATATGACCGATTAGGGTGTCCTTGTGGGTAAAGTCCGAGTGCTTCTCGGTCGAGGACAATGGCCTCATCGAGGTCCTGCACTGCACCGAGCTGGTTGCACCGAGTGGAGAGACGATTTGCAAGGTTGTTCAACGACGTTGACCGATCAGGGTGCCCTTGCGGGCGAAGGCCGAGTGCTTCTCGGTTGAGGACAATGGCCTCATCGAGATCCTGCATTGCCCCGAGCTGGTTGTACCGAGTGGAGAGATCAACTGCAAGGTTGTTCAACGACATTGACCGATCAGGGTGCCCTTGCGGGCGAAGGCCGAGTGCTTCTCGGTCGAGCACAATGGCCTCATCGAGGTCCTGCATTGCCCCGAGCTGGTTGTACCGAGTGGAGAGACGAATTGCAAGGTTATTCAACGATATTGGCCGATTAGGGTGCCCTTGTGGGCAAAGGCCGAGTGCTTCTCGGTCGAGGACAATGGCCTCATCGAGATCCTGCATTGCCCCGAGCTGGTTGTACCGAGTGGAGAGACGATTTGCAAGGTTGTTCAACGACATTGGCCGATCAGGGTGCCCTTGTGGGCGAAGGTCGAGTGCTTCTCGGTCGAGGACAATGGCCTCATCGAGGTCCTGCATTGCCCCATGCTGGTTGTACCGAGTGCAGAGATGAACTGCAAGGTTGTTCAACGACATTGACCGATGAGGGTGCCCTTGCGGGCGAAGGCCGAGTGCTTCTCGGTCGAGGACAATGGCCTCATCGAGGTTCTGCATTGCCCCGAGCTGGTTGTACCGAGTGGAGAGACGATTTGCAAGGTTGTTCAACGACATTGACCGATCAGGGTGCCCTTGCGGGCGAAGGCCGAGTGCTTCTCGGTCGAGGACAATGGCCTCATCGAGGTCCTGCATTGCCCCGAGCTGGTTGTACCGAGTGCAGAGATGAACTGCAAGGTTGTTCAACGACATTGACCGACCAGGCTGCCCTTGCGGGCGAAGGTCGAGTGCTTCTCGGTCGAGGACAATGGCCTCATCGAGGTCCTGCATTGCCCCGAGGTGGTTGTACCGAGTGGAGAGACGATTTGCAAGGTTGTTCAACGACATTGACCGATTAGGGTGCCCTTGCGGGCAAAGGCCGAGTGCTTCTCGGTCGAGGACAATGGCTTCCTCAAGGTCCCACCTAGCCCCCACCTGGCCATAACGATCACTGATATGAATTGCAAGCCAAGTCAACGAGACAGATCGCCTGGGGTGGCCGGGTGGACAATGTTCCAGTGCTTCACGATCAAGCTCGATCGCCTCGTCGATGTAACTAGTGCCTCCTCCTTGCATAAACTTGGCGACGAGAGATTTTGCCCGTAAATGCAACTGTTTAACTGGTAGGTACATCATTTAAGTGCTCTGCATGGCGACAGAAAGACACAATTACCTTTACGATCAAGGTCGATCGCCTCGCCGATGTAACGGGTTCCCCCTCCTTGCTTAAACTGGGCGACGAGAGATTCTGCTCGTAGATGCAATTGTTCAACTGGTAGGCACGTCATTTCACTGCTCTGCATGGCGATAAAAAGACACAAGTACCTTCCGAATCCATGGTGGCTCGCCGAACGTGATCCAACGTGGAGGTTTGGGAAAACACTGGTGTGTCGCGCGGGCGCCAGACCAGGTCCGAAAAGGCAACGATACACAGCTTCTATCACACCCAGATATTGCTTCAGCGAACATCCAATCCAGTTGTCGAGAAGCTACCGGCACCCTCCAGCGAACTACTCTTTCGGTCTGTTAGCATCGCCCTCTGTTCCTCGTTCATCGCATTCGGTTGGCCGTGCCTATCACTGCAGGATGTGGGAGAAGCGAGGTTGGATGTCTTGACGAGCTTCTCTGCTTCTACTTTGCATAACAGGGGATTATATTCGTCGTCTTCGGGAACACATCCCGATTTCTGTACCACCAGTTTAATTCTCATGGCTTCCTAGGCGTCAGCTACCCTCTAGCTCGCCACCCCGATGGAACTCATACGCCTGTCGAGCACGCATTACGTTCGTAGTTCATTCTCCGTGGTGTGGCCATGGCTACTCATGAAACGAGTCAAACGGCGGTTGGGGCGCCGAAAACGCGGATGTTGCAGCCTCCTTCACGGTACTAGGCATGGATGGACAGCCTTGGAGGACGCGAGTGCAACGCGAAAGAAGGTATGGTGATGCTGGTTGTTCATCGGGAGCGGACATCTTCGTATGTTCCCATTCCAGAAAAATATGGTATGAGAACGTCGCGGTGGTGGATGACTTTCAAAAAGCAACAATGAGACCCAAGGCAAGGATGAGAAAAGGCATGGCTGGCAGGATGCAAGCGAGCGCGATGGCAATGCTGGAAGATGGGACAAAGCCTGATGGTCACGGAATAGATAAATGCTACCCTGACTGGGTCAGAGAAAGGGAGGGGAATTTCAATACAACAGTGGACGTTGGCCGTGGAGGAATAGTCTGGTGATTTTGCAGGGAGGGACCGTGATTTCGATGGTACGCGGGAGCCTGAGAGACGTCCTGCTCGAAGGGATTCCCCACCGCATCGGGGTGGCGGGGTGGGTGAGGAGACTCAGGAGAGAGACGGTCTTTCTCGTATTCGCGTTCTCGAAGTCCGCCGAGGCGTGGAGCTTCACGGTATGGTTGATATTGGAGGAATTCTTTGACCGTCGAGGAGTATCAATTGGGAATGGTACTGTAGTCCCAATGGTGACTTGAAGCTCGCACTCTCCAAGAAAAAAAGCAAAAAAAGCAAAACCCACGAAAACCTCGTCGATTTCATGTTTCTGAAATACCCCACAGGCCCCAACGCTACATACGGGTTGCCTTTTTGTGCGTCCTTGCGTCTGCGAGCGTGCCCGTGTTGACGAAAAGTACAGACCCACAGATGCAATCCGCGTTTCCTGCATACTATGCACCCGTACAGATGGCGGTCGTACAGCCCTTTGGCGTTCAGCAGCCTGTCCTCGCCATGC